>CM034351.1:2161581-2190878 GCA_019925275.1 Mytilus edulis | reverse complement strand
GCATGGACTACATACTAATGAGACTGTAAAATTGCACATATGTTGAGTAAAGGACACAGTAATAGTATGTAGTAGTAGTAGCAAATTACTGGGATCAATTTGAATGTTTATTAAATCATGAATCACAGTAGCAAGTAATGTTAACTAAAATAAGCGGTATGCTTTAATTTTGTATTTTATTATAGTTATTAGATTTATATAATTGAATGGGAAACATCATATAAAATATGGGATATACTTAAATCATATGATAAAAGGGGTTTATATTTTCAAAATTATTGAAGAAGCTAGTGGGAGGGGAAATAGAGGTATGTATGGTGGCGGAAGTAATAGAAGTAGTAGAAGGAGTAGTAGTGGTAGACATAGTAGTAGTAGTATAAATAGTAGTAGTTGTAGCAGTAGTAGTAGTAGAAGTAGTAGAATTAGTAGTAGTAGTAGTAGTAGTAGTAGTAGTAGTAGTAGTAGTAGTAGTAGTAGTAGTAGTAGTAGTTATAGCATTTTATGACTTTTATACTATCGCCGGTACATTTTTTGAAAATAAACCTGCTGACTGCCATTGGCAATTGTCAAATAAACTGATCACCACACGTAACAAAATGGATCAATGGTTTTAAATCAAAATCATCTTAGCTCAACATCGTGTACTTGTAACTGTAATTCGTGTAGCTGCAAATGAGCATTTTATAGGGAAATCCTTTTACGACATTGTACTGATAAATTATCAGGATACCGTAGCTTAAATTCTAGAATGTTCAACGTTGCACCGTACAGCTTTAGGTCAACAAATTATATTGGAGACCTATAGTAATATTATAGTTATATTATCGTGCTATCTTAATTCCTCTGTGCATTTTGTAGTTTTGAGTAAGCATGTTTAATGATAACCCTTTCGTTTCATTAAAGTGTTGAAGCATAATTTTATCTTTACTTTGCATCATGCACTTTTTGTGATATTTGCATTACTAAGAATGGGGAATAATTTTGAAACGTTGGAGAGTGTATATATATATGATAATATTAACCGAGTACAGACTTTACAATGTAGAACAAGCTGTAATGTGTACATGTAATATATATCGATCTGCTAGTGGCATTTAAAAGGACTTTATGTTAGCCAACAGCACATTAGAACTAGCAACAACATACATGTTTGATGTGAATTCGGAATATATAAGTGTTTATGTTTGGATGTTCTATGTGTGAAATAGGATGTATGTAAATATAAAAGCAGCAGTATACCGTCGTTCGAAAGTCATAAATCAATAAATTGATAGAAAATAAATATTGTTACAAACACATTAATCATAAGATGAAAACAATATGAAACAACAGAAACACTGAAGTGCAACAAGACCAAACAATTATTCTGAAAAATTTTGACTGGTGATCCTTTAAAAATACATTTTTCTTGACATAAGACATATTGTTCGTTGCATGTTGTGGTAAATGAGAACAGAAAGGCCTATAAATATCACTAGAAAGTCCCATAACTATTAATAAAACTGATGTTTTTTTCATTAAACTTGATTTTAACACCTTCAATCTTTGTTTCTCTTACTATTGACGTCATCAAAATAAACGTTTACCTACCGAACGATGTCATTATAATAGAATCTTGGAAAATAAATGTATCTGTTTTGGTAATCATAATCTATGGCATACACATTAGTACGTCCTAGCTTTAACAATACAGTCGCATTGCGCGTATCAAAATCAAATTCCATAATTCGAGTGTAGATTGAATACAAAAGTTTTACTTGGTAAGCTGAAACAAAAACAATACAATTAGTATTCTGATGATTTCATCAATTCTATATCACAATAAATGAAATAGACAAAATAAAAAAAATGAATAAAATGAATAAAATGAATAAAATGAATAAAATGAATAAAATGAATAAAATGAATAAAATGAATAAATAAATAAAATGAAATAAATAAATAAAATAAATAAATTAATAAAATAAACAAAAAAAATAAAATTAATACAATAAAATAAAACAAACTCAATAAGTAACTAAAATTAAATAAATACATAAAATAAATAAAATAAATAAAATAAATAAAATAAATAAAATAGAATAAAATAGAATAAAACCATGATTTTAGTCTTCAAATTGATTATTTTAATGAACTGCACGCACAAATATATATTGATGGCATACTTACTGCTCACCTGCATGTAATTTCCCTTTGATATCGTTTGCCCCCTTTAGAAATAACAATGTAATGATAATGGACAATAAAACATTTTTTGAAACAGTCTTGTAATCATATATTGTCTGTTTAGATAAATCTCTTGCATATAAAAAAGAGAAAAAGGACACAGACAATCTAGTTATACAAGAAAACACAGTAACAGTTTATCTAACAAATGTACACAACTTTTGAGTGTCACATTTTTCAGAATTTTATCTTTAATACAGTAATGTAAATAACGTGTAGATTTTGATACCTATTTAAATGTATGTTTATTTTGTTTTTAAAGGGATTATCAAAACTCATGCCAACACTGAAATTCTTGAGTACTTGACTGGTGTTACCGTCACCAGTGACGTTGGCCCAGTCGCTGTAAACTAATTTGTCTTAACAACACAGTTACACGTAATTCATTGATAATAGACAGTCTAATATGATGTTTTGTACGTAATGTTACCGGTCCACACTTTTGCTTTTCTGTATCTAGGTGTATGTAAAACATTGTGAGGGTCGTGAGTTTTGTTGATGAAGAACACAATTGCGTGATTAAGTGATTATAAAAAAAAATGTTTTTTTGTTTTCTAATTTTAATACTACCATTTACATATGCTGTAAACGTACATACATGAAATGCCAAATTCAACATGTTTCAACCGCTCAACATGATTTAGGTAGTGAAGTGTTTTAATAAATGGAACAACAACGATATCAACACAACCAAAATGAACGAAACTCGCAAACAGACTGAATAAAAATCGTTAAAAAAACAAAAAATAAGTCGGGGCTTTGAGTGTTTCAGCAGCTGTTTGTTTGTGTTTATTTTAAAAATGAATATACCACATTACAACATGAATAACCTAGATAAAAAACGATTAAAAATAATGACGTTATTTTGATGCTTAGCTACTTTAACAACATTGATATTTTCTTCTTATGTCATTATCTTCATTGTCCTATGTAGATATACACATGATCTTTGTTTGTAAAATGTATCCTTCTGTTATCTTACAAATAATAACTCAAGTCACTATCCATCTTCATTACCAACACGTTTTATAATGATTTGATAAAAATCCCCTAAATACAAAATAAGTCACTTATATGAGGCATACATACGATTGCAAAAGGGTTGCGAGACGTTATTAAAATGTGTTCTTCTTAGATTGTTTCTCAATTAACACCAAGATGTCGTTATACAACTATGAATAGCAGAAAAAGCATTCTCCTAAATATAACAGTCTTCATTATTGATGCACATTGGTCTGAAAGGCCAGGTTCCGGCTTGTTGTACGAAACGGATCAGTTAAACGTATCTTATAACTAACCAAGTATTAATTTCGATATATACAAACTGAAAACACGCTTATACAATTTAATACTTAAGGTATATGTTATAGTGCTGTACATGCATTTTAAAATGAGGTTAAACACTCAATTATGTGACTTCGAACAGACATGATAATCAATCTTTAAACAAGAATGAATACTATCTTTATTGTTTCTTTCCATTGCAAACCACATAAAATATGTAATTCTTTATAAACATTAAATACTAAGAAATATAACTGTACATTCAAAACGTATTGAGTGCATTTATATATGATTTTAAAGAGGTAACAAAGATGCAAGATTGATTATTTTAGGAAAATATCAATGCAGACTCAAGTTTCAAATATCACAATGCTAGCTCGTTATATCGGGAAACACACATATGCATTTTTCGTATCATTATATAAAAACCTTGCAATATTTTCTGAAATTGCAGTGTTTAATTGTTTGAATTAATTCTTTTTTATCTTGATGTTGCATAACTTGGTAATGCTACAAGTTATGATAAACGTACCTGATAATGTCATAAAATAGAAACTTTAAAAAATTGAAGTCACCTTTACTTAAGTTGGAAAATGTATACGTTACAAACTTTGAAATGAAAAAGGCACACACACGTCAGCTTAGCGTTTTATCTAATTTTATTTCGACAAGGCTGATCGATTAAAAACAAATAAGTTAAAATAAGAACAAACTGAGGACCAAACAGATGTTCTTGTAGACATTAATAACTTCTGACGAATATCGACGGATCTCGACAACAGAACTTGAAAAAAGAAATACTGTATCCATTTGTAAATGCATTTCGATCTGAAACAGTCATGTTAGCCTTGATAGCGCCACTAAATACAAACAATAATAATCAGTAAATTTTCGTTCAAATTCACTGAAGTCACAATAGTACTGTTCAGACACCGCCTAGCTTGATAAACTGTTAAATTGAATATATTTGGATTTTGTTCACATTGTTCTGTAATTGCTGTTGACCTGTACACATCTGCTACATATTGATTTATCTGAAATTCTAATAGTAAGAAGTTTATTGAACACACAGTCCTTAGAAGTATTTAATGACTTAAAATGACTGACGTCATTTATTGAAATACAAATTAGCAAATGTATTGTTCATACTGCTTAGATAATATTAAGATAAAGTTGAGACTAAAATTTAGATATCATTGATAAAATGACGACTGTTTATATAATATATCCTTTTCCTAGCATGTAGAAACGTCCTTTGATTTGGCTGATAACCAATGTTATTAAAAGACGATGGCTTTTACAAACTCGCATTATTTGAATGTAAAATATTTAGTTTTTACAATTATGATTGTTTCATAATGATGGTACTTATATAAGCCTCGGTCACACCTTAACGGATCGCACGAACGGACGCCTAACGGATGAAAATAAAAATTGTTATCCATTGGGAGTCCGTTGATTAACTGACCGAATAAAACGCACGTGTTACGGATGCCTAACGAACACACAACGGATATGCAACGTACGAGAAACGGAAACGTACAGGATAGAACGGATGTTGAACGTACATCCAACGGACGAGTCCCGCATAAAACGGACACCTAACGGAAGCGTACCGGATAAAACGGATGAACAATATCTACGGAAAAATTAAAGGCGGCAATAATAAATAATACATGAACATCACATAAATATTCAAATTGTTTAAGTGTAACTGGTTTTGGTTTATTCTTCAAAATACCGCAAAAGGTCAGTGTCTGACCTGAATAAGAGCTGCTTGATTGTGAAAAATCGCCCTCACTCTTAGATCGATTACGAATAATAAGAATTCATGAACCTTAAGAAATCTGACATACCAATAATTGGCATTTCTGACGCGAAATTATCAATTGGCATTTATCCGTTTCAGATTCGTTCATCATCCGTTATATCCGTTATACGTTCGGTAGAAGTACGTTTCTCATTCGTTCAACATTCGTTTTATCCGTTAAACGTCCGGTAGAAGTTCGTTGGTGAATTTATCTCCCAGACCTCCAATGGATGTGTAACGGACACGTGACGCATACAAAACGGACGAGTATCGTACAAAACGGACGCCTAACGGACGTTCAACGGATATTTTATCCGTTGAACGTCCGTTCAAAGTTTTGAACATGTTCAAAATTTTCCACCGGACAGAACGGATGTCGACGGATTTTAACGTTCGCTTAATGGACATACAACGGATATGGACGGACGTCTAACGGATAACAACGGACGTATAACGGACATCAACGGATTGAAAAAAGTTATATGTTAGGCGTCCGTTCGAGCTATCCGGTAAGGTTTGACCGAGGCTTTAACAACAGCAATAACAAACTGTACATGATAATCAATTAGCAATTAATTGGTAAAATTTCTTTTGAAATTAACAAGTTGAACTTGATTTCGGTTGGATTATATTTATATGCGTAAATTGATAAATACTCAAGATACAACAATACCGGTCGATAAATTAAGTAACAATAAGTAATCCGTATCATCTTCGTCGTATTCAGACAAAAAAAAATCAGTATATTAATTTAAATAGCGCCCTCAAATTAATACACTATTCGTTCGTCAATATTAACGTACTGTAAAAACATGTAATATTATAAGTTCAAGATCATCTGAATAATAGTCCAATTTAAATGAACTTGCCAATACGGTAGAGTAAATAAAAAAACGTACATTATGTCAGTAGTATGCAATGAAGTAACACATTTAGATAAAACAACATTTTGACTCCAATGTTCTTCAATGTGAAAACCGAGTTTTACGTTTATCAATTGATGGGAACGGAACTATTTCGGCTTTTATATGAAATGAAAAATGTAATTACAAACTTGACATTTTAATAAATTTGTAAGCAATAAAAGTGTCTGTTTCCAAAACATTCAGAATCTCTGCACCAGAGCAATCTTTACTTTGATGTCTAATTTATGCATTTGCACATGATATGTAAGTGAAATTTACAACCTGCAATCAACAAGATCATTGTAAATAGAAATTTGGCTTTACTATCAATAATTTCCTTGTTGTGTTTTAATTATTGAGTCATTTACTGTTACAATTTGTATCAATATTTACACATTATGTAAATTGTTCTTTTATAATTGATCTATTCTACAGTAATCAGCTTTAACGTGGATATTTCAACCAAATAAAGATGACGAAGTTACATTTAGGGAGCAACGGAATACAATCTGGTGTACTTTTTTATTTCAACGGTATATACTCTTTTTTATGTTTGTAATTGGGTGAATACGTAGGATTTAAACATTCCATACTCATATGGATGATTTTCCGTAAATTCTTGTCTAATTATTTTTTATTCCTTGTTTGTAATCAAACTGTATACGTTTATAAATAAAAGTTTGAGAACTAAATTATGTATTTTGCTGTTATTACAAACGTGAAATAGTCGTGCATTTAATGAATTTGGCTTATATTATAATTGAGTGTATTTTTATGAGTATGTTTTTCAAAATTCCGTTAAATTTACAAAGATTCGTAAACATAACAGACATAATAAATACAATTGTCAAAATAGGGGTAGAGCAGTCATCATCATGTCATAATCTCAATCAGAACGAAAACAAACAGGTCTTTAACAAAGAAGCACAATAAAGCAAATATCAAATTTAACAACCACGTTCATTGCTTACTTATTTTTGTATTCTAAATCAACCCATACAGGACTAAATGGCTAGGTTCACAACACCTCTGGTGTACCTATTTAATATAGCATTTTACGTCAGAATTTAAACGTCACACAGGTAGAGATATGAAATAATGTTGTTGTTCAAAGTTTTTTTTCACGATTTAACAAACAAGATACTTTCAGACATGATAACACAGTTGAAGTTAATATGTTATCACTTAAAATTCAAATATTATATGTACGCTCATACATTTCTACTTAAGTACAAATCTTGGACAGGTGTTATATATATAAATAAGGTAATGTTTCTTTGATGTCAAATAGGGTACTTTTACTTTGATTTGGTGAAAATGCAAATTCCTTGGGATATACATAGAACTATTAGCAACATGGTGATATATAATAAAAAAAAAAAAAAAAATATGGCACTTGGAAGGGTAATCAGATCCTGCTCCACATGTGGCACCCGTCGTGTTGCTTATATGATAACAAATCCGGTAAATAGTCTAATTCGGTAGGTCACATTCATGAAAGGGAAGGGGATGATAGTTACGACGTAAAGAACATATCCGTGGTTGACCGTTATGGAATAACCGTTTCATAGATGATATCGGATATGTTCCTTACGTCGTAACTGCAATCCCAGCACTTTAGAATGTGACCTACTTAAATTGGACTACTTACCGGATTTGTTATAATATGAGCAACACGACGGGTGCCACATGTGAAGGTGGATCTGCTTACCCTACTAGAGCACCTGAGATTTGTTAAAGTAACATCAGAAAATAGGTGTATTTTTATACATACTGAATTAAACTGGTTTGTGTATGTTGAGAAACAAAAACACTTTACTATTTGTTATAATTCTGCTGCGTGTAAGGTAACCTAACTAAGAGGTAATGGTAAAACAGGTGTGATGCAATCGGAGTTATCTTGGTCTAACTTTGCACATGACTTGTTTCAAAGTTAACTTCAGAAGCCACAAGATACCTAAGGAATAGATTACCGTAGCTGTATTTGGCAAAACTTTTAGGAATATTTTGTCCTCGATGCTCTTCAACCTCGTACTTTATTTTGCATTTTCTTTTATGCGAGCGTCATTAATGAGTCAATTGTGCGTCTGGCGTAAACATAAAATGTATTCCCACTATACCTGGTGCACATGTTCATATATATTCATTTTAAAACTCATCAGCAATGCCAGAATTAAAATGCTGTACCCGGACGCGTATTTCGAATTCGATAACAAGACTCTCATCAATTATGATTGAATCAACAATTGAAAAAAGGCAAAAGTTTGAGAATATCATTTTCCTATAGTAGAAAATTCTCAATATTTCATAAAATATCTTAGTTTTCTAAACAGGTGATTTTTTAAATTTTACCCATGTAAATGAAAATTCATGGCACCTTTGTAGTGCTGACTACTGTTTACGTGATACCCTCGAGGAAAAAACCTTCAACAGCAGTGATGTTGACCCAGTAGCTGTAAACTCATTATAACAGTTCCACAGGATTTAATTATAAAAGAAGGTCTTAAAGCACCGTGATAAGTGATAACCACTATGATCCTTGTGGAGTCGCCAAGGATCATAGTGGTTATCACTTAGCTTTTTGATGAAAACAGTCACGTGATGTCTCAAGCATGAATAAAAATCTGTCTATGAAACGTATTTAATTACCTTTCTTTTTTTTTTAACTATAATCCTATTGTTCATGCAATGAAACGGCAAATTCAAAATATTGTTGTCTTGCGGTCGTAATGTTTTCCGGTAAATCATTCATTATTTGTTTAAAATTTTTTGCTAAAAAAATACTATTGTATGTCAAGGCAAGACAAGCATCTAAGACACTTGGGATAATGTCAGTTGGTAAATTTTGTTTGCATGAAGAGGAATTGAACAAAACACGATATGAACGCAGCCATATTTAACAAAAGGCGCAAATGTTAATATATACAAAAATACAGGAAATGTTTAGTATTCTGGTTCAAAGTTTGAAGAGGTTTGTTAAACCAGATAACACATTAATTATGTCGTTTTGGATCATGATTTCGAACGTTGAAATACTTTACAATATGCTTTATTTCAAATAGTTGAAAGTGTTGCCGCGTTGATTCGAGATACACAATATGACCCATAGTCAAGACACTGTACACCCTCCTTATCCATACATGGTTTGTTACTAATTAGATATAAACGGTGTCCACCTAATACAGGACGCACACAAAGGAGTGTGAAACGTGAATATACAATGTTGTTTGTGAATTCGTATCTCAGTTTACACTAAGATGTCGTAAAATTCAATTTGATACCTTCATTTATCATGCTTTTAAATAACAAACAGTTACATCCCAGAAACCAAAAACATCCTTAATTACTGTAAACAATCATTATGCATTCATAATGATATTTTGATGTTAATAACGCCCTGACTTTGTATATAATATATATCAAGTAAACGAATTAATAATGAATTTGACTATTTACTTTCTAGATTTCTTGAATATATGGACATTTGGTATGCTGACCAATGACACAATTATCTACCAATGTCCAAAATGATGGGAATTGTCAAAGACAAACTTAAAAGTAGACAGCTTGTAATAAATAAAGCTTGCTAATACAATACAATATGTTACACAAAAATACTCACATGATGCATGCAGTGTGTAATGAATTAAAAGACACATACACAACCAAACTTGTGCTTCCATTGCACTATGATTTCCACACACAATATTAGATTGCTGCTGTTACCGTGAAGCCTTCGGCTTTTATATCAAAAGAATGATGTGTTTATGTATGGGTGGTATTTTTGCATGTGGATTTTTCCCGGTATATCAACTATCACTTGTTCAAACCCGTCTTCATAAAATTTGAATTGTTAGTCAAAGCAAGATTACAATCATGATACTTGATCGTGAGATTATGACATTTCACAAAGAAGTCACTTTGTTTATTTTTTGTATCCCATAATTATAAACCCAGTGTAAAGATTTTATTTGTATCCATCTGAAAAGTTAAGCCTTTTTCAACTGATTTATATAGTTCGTTTTTATACTTTTCTATTACACCACGATCCTAGGTTAGGGGAGGGTTGTGATTCCGGTTACATGTTAAACCCAGTCACATCCAGTATGTATGTGCCTGTCTCAATTTAGGAGCCTGTAATTCAGTGGTTGTTTTGTTACATATGTTTTTCGTTCATACTGTGTACATAAATTTGGCCGATGGTTTTTGTCGTTGGGATTGTTTTACATTTGTCATATTTCGGGGCGTTTTATAGCTGACTAAGCGTATGGGCTGTGTTCATTGTTGAAGGCGTACCGTTACGGTGACCTTTAGTTATAATTTTCTTATTTGTGGATAGTTGTCTCATTGGCAATCATATCACATCTTCTTTTTTTACATCTTAACTCATTTTACCTCTCATTCCACCAAATATCAGACTGCAGTTACAAGTGTCACATAACTTTTTGAGCCTCTTATTATTATACAGTAACTCTATCCATTCAAAATCTTGAATTGAGACTGAAGACGAACATATTTCACTTGTCTAATTGGCAGTTACACTACAGTTTCTTTTTTTATAATTACTTCAAAATTGCATTCACAAATTCGGAAAGATGCACAAAGTTGACAAAAGCACAACCAAAGAAAAAAACAAACTTCGCTATACCTTTGAAATTAGAATGTGATAAAGCAAAAATAACATGTTCTATTTAAATCATACATGTGTAGTTTCAGTTTCAACAACGACTCGAAATCAAGACTTAACTTTTCAACTAGCCAGTCAAAGGTCGTTAAACCCTTCCATAATTATCAAAAAAGAAAAAGATATAGTTTTTATTCTTATTCAGATAAATTATGTGTAGTATTTGTGGACTGAATCTGATTGGTGTTTTTTTTCATCTTGTTGTCTTTGTTCCTCCAAATGTAAATGATGCAGTTGAAGTTGGTTATCGCCTTGCATATAAATCATGTAATAAAATTTGCAAATGCACTTAAAAATATGCCGACGTTTTCAACACACATGTCATTTATGAATTATTTGTAATCTACAATTTTACTATTACTAAGCACACGGTGTATTTCATTCAAAACTACGGTTTTCGAAAAGGAGTATCTTGGAGTCAATTCAGTTTTGATTTTAATCGATTTGGTACGAAGATCCTACTACAAACATAAGCATTAAACAATGGTCCATGGTTTATTTATTAGTTTGGTTAAAATTTCAGTTGGAATAAACTCATCATAGATACCAGGACTAAATTTAATATATACGCCAGAGGCACGTTTCGTCTACAGAAGACTCATCAGTGACGCTCGAATCCAAAAAAAAGTTAAAAAGGCCAAATAAAGTACGAAGTTGAAGAAGATTGAGGACCAAAATTCCTAAAAGTTTTGTCAAATACAGCTATGGTAATCTATGCCTGATGTAGAAACTCCTTAGTTTAGAGGGAGTTTAATTATTTGAGGAAGGTAGTTTGGATGAAATAATTAAAAAAAAAGCAGGACAAGAGTTTTGATTTAAAACAACGCAGAATGGGTAGCTTGGCGAAAAAGGCAGGATGACAATTTATGTAAACAATGTCCGAATTAACTTATTCAAAATGCAGGTCCGAAAAGGGTGAAAAATAAAAATGCGGAATAACATTTTTTATCCTAGTATATAGATAAGAAGATTAAATAAATAACAATAGGTGGACAGCTGCTCCGAGCAACAATGTGAAAATTCTGATCATGATTTTTTAAAAGTTTGCATATTGCATGTGATTTTAAAACGCAGCATCGATTCAGACAAAACAAAAGGTAATAGTTATCTTTTCATAGGTGTTCTGAACCACCCTCCCCCTTTAATGGACACAACAATCTTCCGTTTTTTTGCTATATTTAGAAATAGTTTGATAAAATCAAACTACGTTAAAAATGTTTTAACAATATCAGTCATTATATTTTCTTTTGAATATATTGCAATATGACTTTGTTTAGTTTGCATTATATTTTTGTTTTATCTCATACTACAATGTAGAAGCTAAAAGGAGATATTATTTGCACTTCATTTTAACAGGAAGTTATTCAGATCTGTAGAATATTAAATTACATTGACGATACTGATCAATATATTTGTTTACCCGACAGGTTTTCTTGTTTGTCAAATGTATCTGTAAATAATGACTTCAAAGTGAACTATGCATACAATAATATGCAGCAACTCTTTAAAAAAAAAGGTAGCATATCCTTTGTTTAAACAAGAATTAATCATTTTTAAAACACGACAAAAAAATTCCAAAATTCCAGATGTATGACATCAATGTCTTGTATTGTGTTGTTTTGATTGTAGAGTGCGTGTATTATTATCCAATGTTTCCTTGATGCGATAAAGACTTACATTGTTTAACACCATTATTGACATGTATTTTTGTTGTATAACCTTACAAAATACACTGCTAACAGCAAAATGACGACTTAATACAGGACTACACGTATGGTGTCTTGGTGTCAGAATATAATTAATTAGTTGCTGATAGACCAGTAGTATTGTGTATATTAACATCAACCTGTAACATGCTAGATTACAAAATAGAGCAAATGCAACAGGTCAAATCAAAACCAAACTAATAACTAACATAAATTTTGATGCAGTTTGAGTTTTTTAGAAACTGGTTTACTGTGTGTTAATTTTAAAAACATAATTATAATTATTGTTTAAACTGAAATAACAATAACAGTGTTTTTCTCCAACCCCACTACAGATAAATGCTTAGCCTTATTGATTCGATAGGAATAATAACCTCGAAATACAGAAGAAAAAACTTCAATTACACACAAGATCAGTACGTACATATGTAATAAAAAACACGATCTTTCAATCCATTTAACACATGTGTTTTACTATTTCATTTTGAGCTTTTCAGTCCCTTGCGGTTAATGTTTTTCTGAACAGAATTATAATATCGAATAAATGGCCTATGTACATATTATGAATAATATTTTTATAATCTCGTTTTTTTTAAAACAAACTTTAGAATGCATCTTTTCTGTATAAAATGCGACACATATCTTTAGTTCAGAAATAAGAAGATATTAAACATCCAAAATGCCTCAGAATATCAATATGAACTAATGGAATAATACAACAGATTATATAATTATACATACATGATGCCAATGGTACGCAGTGAGGTAATAAACATATAAAAAACGAGAGTTTTACTCCCATTTTTATCATACTAATTCAACTTATAAGACCCACACACTTCAATCAACCGGCTTTTATATCATTAAAATAGGGTTTCTAGTAACATGATATCATAATTGATTGCTATTCAATGAAAGATATCGTACTAAAGAAAATTTTAAAAACCAGTTTTAGGCTTCACAATTGATTATTGTCTCATTGCTGCTCGTTCAGTCGGAAAGCTATATCAAATTATATAAATATAGACAGGGAAACTGGTAGTTGAACCCGTTCTGTATTTCAATATCATTTGTTTTGTTGGTCAGTTTCTCCTATCGTGTAACTAATCAATGTGTTGATTGCCTGTTTTTATTTAATGTAAAAGACAGTATGTCCTCATATCTAATAACTTGTCAATAGTTTCTGACTTATCAGAAATAAACCAACAATATATTGGATAGTTGAATATACTTATAAACTTCACAATAGTGTCACACATATCTCTAATAAATGTGAAATAAATAAATAACCAAAAAAGTTCTATGGTAATGGCTACATCACAAGAATAAGTTCTGACGTGTTTGTTTTCAGAGATCCCGGAACTGTAAGACACTACTTCACGTTTGAAAACGTTTACTGACAACAAGTTCAAAGCCAATAACTGCTAAAAAAAACGTCATACATCTGAGACTAGATTATAATAACTTTTACGTATATGTTTAAATATAAAATTTTGCTCCCTTTAACTTTGTCATAAAACAAATTAAACGTATCTTCAACAATGATAATATCAGTGGTCCAATATATGACAGAAACAAAGCCAACAGCAACATTCCATCTTTTACGTATTGAAAGAACAAAAGATCATTGATGTGATCATTAATATTGAAGACTCAGACGAAAAAAATAAATAAACTTGTTCAAAAACTGACCGTTTTTGCTGTAATCGAAATGTATTTTTCTAGATGGCCTTAATTGCCCTTTTAATTAATTTTTGGTTTGAAGTTTTGGCATTAGTGTACTGTTGAGAGAATAGAAGTGTATACATAATATAATTCATTGATTCACTTTATTTTGGTAGACCATATTTTTTTTTGGGGGGGGGGGGGGGAGCGTGGAAAAAGGGGGTGGGGGGCTTTTTCGAATACCATGATATTTATGAAAGGAAATGTGGTATATAAAGGCAACAGTAGTATACCGCTGTTCAAACTCTTAAATCCATGAACAAAAAACAAAATCGGGGTAACAAACTAACACCGAGGGAAACGCATTAAATATAAGAGGAGAACAACGACACAACACTAAAATGTAACACACACAGAAACGGACCAAGCATCAGACAAAATCCCACGAGAATAACAAATATCACATCAAAACCAAATACATGAATATGGAATAGACAATACAATTTATAATATATGCTTTATTTCAAAAACACTCAGTCACATTGACATGTGAAACAAGAGGTAAATTACAAAATACAATAACATACAATTAAAAAAATAAATAAAACAACTTAGAAAAAGTACCGTGACACGCCTTATCGCGATGTGAATTTACACTCAAAAATAAGTGAAAACAAACGACGCAACGTTAAAATGTAACACACACAGAAACGAACAAAAATATAACAATGGTCATATTCCTGACTTGGTACAGGACATTTTTAAAGGAAAAAATGGTGGGTTGAACCTGGTTTTGTGGCATGCCAAACCTCGCACTTTAATGGCAATGTTAAATATAACATTGAAATGACAACACTGCAATAAGACAACCACAGTAAGGTAAAAACATGACATTGTGCAAGACATTTATGTAAATTGTCCTTGTTTCATTACCAATGTCTGTTTTAATAAATGAAAGAAGATCCATATTTAATAAAAACATCCTTGGTTTTCTTTACCAGCGGTGTAAATGCAAACAAACTCAGAGTACAGTATGCCATTATTTTTTACTACAAAATGTTTCCCTATTTCGGATTTACTTCCTCATGGTTATTGCCCAACAGTGTTTATGAACAACGCCTCTATATTACTTGTATTTGATAATGACAAATCGTCTAGAAAATTTTATGTGGGCGTTGTATCTTTTGTTTGCATTCACGCATCTTGATTGAATAGCAAGGACGTTTTTTGATAAATAGAGTTGTGTAGTGAAAAATTATGTTTTACATGAGTGCTTTTAAACTACAAGCATTGTTTTTTTTTTCTAATTTGAAAACAAACATGGATGCCATCATCAATTTAAAAGCTTACAATTTTATATCAATAAAAAAACAAATTAAGGTATACGTAACAATAATGACATACAATGTATATTATTACAAGATTAGTGTCAAGTATCGATGCTGTTGATAACAAATTAGTTGCTATAATGCGTTGTTTAAGATCACATGAAAGTAATCTAACATTTTTGGAGCTAAACGAGTACTTTAGTCATGTTATGGTTTTATAATTTCTTTTTTGCTGTAGTTTGTCATGTTAAATATAATTCGTTTGCATGTGTTGGTTGCTTATGTCGTTTGGTACTTTGTTTCTGTATAATGCCTTAAATGTATATGGTTTAGTTAATGTTATAGTTTCAGCCTTTCATGCTTGAGAGTTTCTGTTTACTCGGAAGTTTTGAACTAAAGATTTAATTGTTTTGTTTGATGTATTTTACTGCGGGTTTGGATTGGTTTAACATAATAGAAAATATTAAGCAAAACCATGGATTGAACAAAATGATCAAATTAAATAATTAATAATGGGATTATATCAACATATATAGAGAAATAACGAATACATATATCGTCTTTAATCATTCTATTACGTCTATCTTATCCTTGGTTGTTCTGAAAATCGTTTATAATCCAATTATTGTAAACGTCGTATTCAAATGAAACATATATTCTAAGTTTACTATTTCCACATATGTTCACTTTATGTTAATAAGAACTGTACTCATGTGGTCATATGGAAAATAGAGTATACTACTGTAGCACGTTGAAGACAGTGCTTACATTCAGCAATCACATTTTGTAACTTTATTATTGAAATTGGGTAATCATGGTGATCACAGGAATGATGTAATATATATTGAATAGAAAATGTAAAAGAGAAACGTGTTAAAGCCACAGTATCCCAACAAAAGAGAGCCAAATGGTACAAATTGATCTTCGAGGCTTCAGATGGCCTCCAAGCAGTAATGCAAACTTATTTATCAAAATGGACTACCTGATTAACGTCGGTACGTACAAACGATCATACTAACCAAAAGAACCACACACACACACACACACACACAGGACAACCAAAGGCTGGAGGTTTCTGTCTTTGAAAGGTGCGAAATGAGGTTAGTTAAACATGTTTTGTGATGGCAAAACCTTCTTAATCCAGCCAGCGGAGAAAAAGAAAAAAATATGTTTAAATGATCCTTCAAATATAGTTTTTACGATTTTGAATTCACTTCTATATATTGATACCCCCTAAACATCTTCATAGGTCGACATTTTTTCTTATCTAAATTTGTTTCATTAAAAAGAGCATCTGTATCACTAACATACTTTCAACTGAACGACGTGTCGATGTTTATGATACGGTTATATATGCATATGAGTGTTTGCATGTATAAGTTTCCATGAGCTATATTAAAAAACAATTGTGCATAAAATGATCTGTAAATATTCCTTATATGGACTCTTTAATATACCACATTGACATATTTTTACAAGGTTAACTAAGTATGATAAAACATCATCACAATGAAATAACATTCTAAACTGTTCTTAATAATTAAATACCTTCTTATTTTTAATAACATTTTTTATGTTAATTCAGTAAAACTCTCTTAACGTTTGAAAGGTTTACTTCCTGTCGGTATAGACTACTAAAAAACATCAAGGATATTTTATGGGACAAAATTAGTTTGACACAATTCTTCCTTATTTTGACTAAAAGTTGGACGATTTTCAGTAATAAATGAGAACGTTATAGGTCAATATGGTTAAATGTTTTCGCTTACCGAATTAAATGTCACACGGTTCATTTAAGCTTTGGATTAAAAATATTTTGGTCAAGAGCATCACTGAAGAGACATGTATTTTCGAAATGCGCATTTGTTGCGTGAAAATTGGTACCGTTAATGTTAATAATGAAATCGATTCAGATTTGACATGAGAACACGTCCTTATTTTCATATCTTGTTTTTAAATTACATTAATAACTTCAAACTTTATACAAATCTGATGTGGTTATCACTGATTTTTAAGGGTTACCGTAAAACATGTGAGATGAGTCTCAATTTCAGGTTTTATTTTAGGCACATATGGCTGTTAATAAAACCTTATACACGTAGCATGCATATGGTCAATATAAATACGTTTTTTTTTCCGTCTCTGTGTGTGATGCTCGTTGATTATCGTTTACGAATCCACTACTTCTTATCAATTCTCTACTACATAAACGGTACCAATTTCACCGCATAATTTACGCATTTTGTCAATTATTTCCCTTCAGTGATGCCAGAGGAGAAATTATTTCAAAACCCAACATTTATTGCCGCATACAGACTTTAAATCAGATGTATGGCTGAAGGAGATTCATTTTTGTTATTAAATAGTTGTTTTCAGATATAAATGACATACATGACATCTTCGACAAAGCTATACCAAACATACGTGAGCACTCATATTATCATTTTCGTAAATAAAAAAATGCAATTTTCATAATTAAAAGATGAAGCTAAATACATGTGACAATTTTTTTCCCAAAGTAACGACATTTAACATACATTCTCATAAAGCTTCTAAAACATGTTTGATCTCAATATATATATAGAAAAAAATCATAAAAAAAACATAGAAGAAAAGCAAAACTGCAACATGTTACACTATGTAATTATAGATTACTACATGGCATTTTCCATGTTGGCCCTGGTATCAGCCCTAGACTCTCACCTCAAGCCAGAGGACTATGGGCCGAGGGTTTGGTATGGGTCGTGGACTGATACTACGGACCAAATGGAAACTACCATGTAGTAATCTATTTATCACATATTTTCAAGCAAGAGAAAAGAGACAACATATACGAAATTATGATTGATATTTTCAACAAAAATTCAAAAAATGTATCAGAATGAGTTAACAAATTTCGTATCACAGTGAGTAAACAAAGTTTTGTGAAAAGTTTAACAAATGACTTACAATAAATATTATAAATCTCATCATTGTAAATATAGTTAAATTATAATTCGTAAACTCAAACGAATATACAATATTTATTAAATAATCACAAACTCTCACATGGGAGACGCCACTTGCAAAGACAAGTGCACATTTTATTATTCATATATGTATAATGAAATCAATATTTTTGTGTAAATACACCGAACATTCTCAGCTGGTACTGATTATCACATACTAAAGATGAAAAATCTGAAAATAAATAATATAAAATTATTAAATTATTTATTTTGAAAAATGCTACTGGTCACTTTAACTGTAATGGCTCGAATGACTTTAAACTTCCTGAATTCATTCGTGCGTGAAACTTTAAACCCCTTTCAAACCGACCGTACTATAAATAACTAAATACGTGTTAACTATAAACAAAAACAACATTCTACATGTTCGACTTTTGTACAACTTTGATAAATACATCTAAATAGCAGTTGCAGCAAACATGTGTCCATCATGTCCCATTCCGTAAGGAAAGGATATACATACAATGAGCTTTGTTCATTGTTGAAGGCCGTACGGTGACTTAATTTATGTGTCATTGTGGTCTCTTGTGGAGAGATGTATCATTGACAATCATACAACATAGTCTTTTTTTTATAAATACAGATACGAATACAAATTGCGATTATTGTAGTTGATTTATATATGCATTTCACAGATTGATAATTGGTCGTGTTTCTGGTAGTTTGTATGATTTAACGCATGTTTGGTGAAAAGATAAGATTCAGGCAAACAAAAATAATTCATAAAATAAAATATACCTCGATTACGTGTACTTTCCGTCTGTATTGTTTTGCTCTTCTACTCAAATACAATTTTTGATTTAGGGAAACTGTCTACTTAATACAGAATTGACCATTGTATGCTTTTAATAGTAAAGTAATTGTGTAACGGAGCTGATGAGGTTGTTTATCATACATATAGTGATATTAACCTACCATGTAATACTTTAAAAACAACTCTGATAACGTTTCGATAGATTAGCGTTGTCATCTATACAATATCAATAATGAGTACGGTACGTCCTACAACAATAAAGACAAGCATAACAAGCAATATTTATTTAAATGAAATGCATAGCTTTATATTTAAAATTGTTAATGCACTGACCTGAACATGTCCAATATAAATTGTTTAAAATACATGAAGATATTATTTTAGTTTCAAATGAAATGTAGAGAGGTGCATTTTCCCCAATTTATATTTACAATAAAGAATAATAAACTATCGGAATAATTTCCCTATTTCACAAACGTATATGTATGCACTAAAAATATCTCAGACAACGAAGTACTTGTGCACACATCATAGTTTATTTGATAAAACACCTACGGAATATGCAACTGTCAACATATTTGTTAAAATATTCAAATCTACACGTTATGCTTACCTCTCGATCTACAATTTCAGTGTTGTTAACATTTCAGTACCATACTTCAACCTGTAAAATGGATAAAGTTAATGTCCATGATAATTAGTACACATGCTATTCTTATATATGTCATGCCTATTGTAAAGTGTTATGTTTGGATGCTCTTTATGTTATGACTAAATACAAATGAGTCAACGTGTTTGTGTCCTTACATGATAATGCATAATATTCGTTTAAACTAATCATTACTGATAATTAGTGATAATTGAAGACACATGTACATTAGTTTGTTAATAGATGTTGTGTATCCAGCGTTTGGCCGTATTCCATATTGATTGCAGATCTTGTCAATAAATCACATCAAACAATACAGACAGATTCGAACACTATATACCTATAACATATACATTGATAAAATAATTGTGCAGTCGGTACGAAAAACTGTCTACACGTCATCAAAGGATCGAAAATATCCATGAACTTACATCAAATGAATCAAAGTTGCGTTACCAATATAATTTACACAACAAAATTTCAGACAGCTCGCATATTGAAATTTTCATGCTGAGTGATGCATTGCAATACGCGGAATTAAATAGAACAATAATGTATTTAATGTATAATATTGTATGTTTTAATGTGTCATAGTTTATAATAAACAATTTAAAAGGACAATACATGCTTTTACTGCACGTACGTGTGGTCATATTCACTATCATTTTGAAACATACATAAACAAAGCATCAAGTTTAAACACAAGAAACTAAATATTAGAGAACAAACAACAGAAAAATGTGCTATAAGGGTCATTTTCAAAAAATGTAGATATTTGTGTAAGTAACATATGCAGTTGATTTCTGGACTAATATAATATTTAAAAAAAATCATGTTTTTTCTTTTCGTTATTCAACAATAAAATGTAAGAAATGATATCTAAATAGAAAATATCGCTTATCTGCAATTCTATGTGATAAAATATGCATTTCAAATTGCTAGGTATGCTTTAAAATGCATGTAAGTGCGCCGCAGTATGATAAAGATATACAAAAATCTTTGCATAATACTGAATATTTTGTTTCTGCTTTGGTGTGTTAGTTTTCTATCCATTAACTTCTTTTGAATTTAGAAACTTTAAAAGATAAAAAGGCAACTATCTACGAAAAAAATATTAAAATAGTTGTGTTAGGTGTGCCGTTTTAATTTGTCACTTGTGTTACTTTGTAAAACAAAATTAAAGTTCGGGTTATCTCTCTTTATGAATTCAAATAAAAAATAGTTTCTCCCGGTAGCAGCGCTTCCTCTTTGGAATTATGGGTAGTTTAGCAGACAACATGATGCAGTTTTAACATCAAACTTGAGTTTAAAGGTATGTACAGTTATAGCATAACTTTTATTTTTGTCCACAATGTTATTGCAATAATAAGCAGTTTACATATTAAATTCATATTCTTTTTATGACCAGTGTTTTTGTTTAAGAACACTTACTATGACAGAAGATAAATCATGCTGTCAGGGAGAATATATTTCATAAAAAGTGCAATTTCCATGCCCATATGTCACTTGTGTTACTGTCATTTGTGTTACTATTAAAAAAGTAACACAAATGACAAAATTGGTAACACAAATGACAAATCAATAGTTTTTCTAAGTTATTACATGAAAAATTATCAAATTAGCAAGATGATAACGATAAAAATACCATTCACAATAATTTTTATCAGAGTTATAATGAATTCTTTGTCACAAAAGATGTTTATCCTACAATAATAGAACAAGTAACACAAGTGACAAATGCAGTAACACAAATGACATAAAACAGTCAGATTTATCATAATAATGTTTATTTTTTTATTGATAAATATTTCTTCTATATATTTTCAGGAATTTTAGCATGGTACTCACAAATGCAGAAAAACAACGTCGCTATCGACAAAAACGAGACGCAGATCCTTTTAAAAGGGCAGAACACCAGGCAAAGTGCAGATCGAAATATCAACAAGATGTTGCAGTAGGAAAAGTGAAACATATAAATGACATGACGCATAGAGAACAGCGTAGACAAAGAAAAGAATGGAAGAAAAAAAAGATAGCAGAAAGAAAAAGAAAGGCTAACAATCATGGTCAAATTCTTACGCCTCCATCCTCTCCTGTGCCAGGTCCGTTAGTACATGTACCTGATCCAACTCCACAGATCGGTCTTCACAATACCCGGAGAAAGAAAAGAAGAATAGCAAAATGCTATAGAGACAATATGAAATTAAAAGATCAACTTGAAGCAGCAAGACGACTCAATCAAAAGTTATACGTCCGCCTAAGTAGACAAAGGAAGAATTCACCTTTAATGAAATGTCCTGATACACCAAGAACCAAAACAAACAAATTATTACGGAATTGGAACACAGAAAATAGAAAAATGAAGGGAAGTAGACGAAATAGACGAAAAATGAAAAACAAGGCAAAGAAAACTCTTATGTTTCACCTTTCGTTGAGTGATGAACTGAAGACAAAATATGGCCAAGCTAAAAGACAGCAACAGAAGTATCTAGCAGAGTTGACACAGGGTAGACTGCTTAAGAAATATAAGTTAATAGACAAAGCAAGAGAAGAACTTAAAATGAAAGCAGGTACAACTCGTTTTAAGAAAGGGTCCTTGTCATACAGACTCGAACCGAAAATCTTTGAATTCTATGAGACGACAACAGCAAGATAACACCTGGTATGAAAGACACTGTGACTAAAAATGGTGTGAAAAAACAAAGGAGAATATTAAATGACACTGTAGAAAAGTTACATGAGAAGTTCCTGATTGAAAATACAAACATAACTCTAAGCTACACAACATTAAGTCGACTTAGACCATTCTGGGTTCAACCCCCAAAAGAATCTGATAGGGACACCTGTGGTTGTAAGAAACATGAGAACATGCAGTTTCTTGTAGACTCACTATTCAAATTACAACATGTCGAGTCGAAATCTCTTTCTGATCTGATAAAAACTTTCAGTTGTGACATAAAAGATTTGGATTGCATGTATGGAAAGTGTGAGAAATGCAAAGAAATAAATATCATTACAAACGACCAGGGAGACAATAATGAGGAAACATCCTGGCTGCAATGGAAAACAAAGAAGGAGAAAAGAAATATTAAAGGTGACGAGAAAGAAATCACTTTGACCGTCAAGGAAACAGTCACAGATAGCATTCATGTGTTGATGGATGCCTTTTCTACAGAGATGCAAAGGTTCAAAATACATGCATTCAACATAGCAAATCAGATGAAACATTACAGAAATATCAAAGAAAATTTAAAGCCAAACGAAGCACTTGTTCACGTCGATTTTGCTGAAAATTTCCAATGCAAATTAGCAAATGAAATACAAAGCATGCATTTTGGGGCATCGAAAAAGCAATTAACACTTCACACTGGAGTCTTTTACACTGCATTAAGTTCACAAACATTTTGCGCAGTGTCAGATAGTCTAGATCACAATCCTTGCTCAGTTTGGGCATTTATGGACCCCATTTTGGATAAACTTCTACACGCCAACAAAGATGTTGACACTTTGCACTTTTTTAGCGATGGTCCGGCAACGCAATACAAGCAGAAGGGCAATTTCTTACTTTTTACGCACGAAATGACAGTCAGGAATTTATCTGGAGAATGGAACTTCCATGAAAGTGGACACGGAAAAGGAGTGCCAGACGGTGTAGGTGGAGCTCTGAAAAGACGAGCAAATGATCTGGTGTTTCATGGGAAAGATATAATGAGTGGCAAGTCTTTTGTAAAGAACTTCCAGGATTCTGCCGTATTTGTGTATGAAGTAGGACAGCAAGAAATAGACAATAAGGCAATAATTTTATCAAAGGAAACACTCAAACCCGTTCCAGGAACGTTAAAACTCCATCAAATATCGTACTCTGGGTATGGAAACATACTGTACAGAGATGTGAGCTGCACTTGCGTGAAAGGCTCATTTCATGTAGGACACGATATGAAAGTGCATTCCCTGATCAACAGAAAAGCTAAAACAACAGAAAAACGAAAAAAAAGTGAACATCCAGAAACAGAACACCATGGAGCGTGCAATGATAAAGAAGGACACCGGTCACTACAATCACCAGAAATACAGGTACCTGAAGATAGAACAGTAGCTAAGAGAAAGTATTATTTCGCACGCACATTAACCGAACTTGGACAATGTCAGACATACGAGGAAATACTAGAAAAATGCGAAAATATCAATCGAATCATAGATGAGAAGGGTTACAGAATAGACTATAATTACTCGCCAAATATCACAAATACTGGGATCGCAATTGATGAAAGAACACATTCAATTCTGCCATCTGACATACCACATGATGTAACGCTTCATCCTGTCAAAGTTAGTGCAGATGGTAATTGTTTACCGTACTCGGGTAGTATACTTGTCTCTGGAAAGGAAGGTATGAGTGAGGAAATTAGAGTCAGAATTATTCTCGAATCCTGTATTTTCAAGGATGCATACTTGAATCAAGGTTTCTTGGAAAGGGGAATTAGGGAAAAGAATAATTCTCTTGCGAAAACCTATGCGTTTTACTCGGATGAATATGCAAATGAAGTATTGTCAAATGGAGAAATCGAAAGGTTATATGAGAGAGAGGTCCTGAAAATTTGCAAGAATAAATCTTATATGGGTATTTGGCAAGTATTTGCCCTAGCTAGTGTGCTATGTCGTCCCATATATTCGGTTTATCCAAACCTTGGTAACCCTAATGTCAGAAGAGACCTTCACCGCATGATTCAACCTAGAGAAATACAAAGCAAAGAAACGAGTTTTATAATGTGGACTACAACGAGAAACGACATGAAAAGGAACAATTGGGTACCCAATCATTTCATTGTTTTACTACCAATGGAACAAACTGGAAGAGGTGAACTCAATAGTGGTAACGAATTCGAAGATGTTAATACAAAAGAACACACTGACAATGGCGATAATCCTGGCGGGAGTAGACACAACTATCTCAATGTCTCAGATCTAAGTCCTCAAGATTTACTTGGACAGTATGTACTAGTGGATTATGACAAAAAACCGTACCCTGGAATCGTAACAGATTGCGATGAAACCGAGGTGTTTGTAAGTTGTATGCACAGAATAGGAAATCTAGAAAATCCATCCTTTTATTGGCCTCTTGCAGTAAGAGACGAATGTTGGTACGACATGGAGAACGTTTTGGGAACAATTCCAGAACCCAAACTTGTTGGACAAAAGTACATCGTGGATGTCAGTCTTTGGAAACAAGCCCTTGAAATGATCAAAATGTGACTTAAATGATAGACCTCAAATGTGTGTCTAGATCAATATAGGTTTTAGATATGAATGAACAACAAACAATGTCATATTAAATATTTCAGAAACATTGATAGTATTTTTACTGTATCAAATATGTTGTTATTTTGTATGATTGTCACTAGTGTCACTTTTTTTCATTTTTGTGTTACCAAATTGTCACTTGCGTTACTGATAGAAAAAATGCATGCTAAAACTGAACCCCTGAATTAAATTAATAATTGTTTCGCTTTTGTACAATGCATTGCCAGTTCATTTCATTCGAGAGAGAACGAATATTTTTATTCAACTTGTTTTCAAATAAATTACCAAAGTTTATTACTTAAAATTTGCTTTTTCTGTGACTGACTTTTAATTTAGAAAAATAATATTAAAAAATCTTTAAAATTAGATAAAATATATATCATTCGAGTAATTTTCAACTAATAATACTTTTAGAACGTTTACAAAGATGGTTTTAAATAATTAAGTATTCTTTTTCAAATAAGTTGTTATGGTAACACAAGTGACACTTGCAGACAGCAAGAGGTACATTTTTTTAATTTTTGACATTTTGTGCATTCAAAAGTAATGCTCTGTTATTTTTTCATACAGTTGAATAGTTCTGTGTTGAAACCAAATAAAATTTAAAACGATATGAATAATTTTATTTTTGAAAAACACCATTACAAAATATCTACATTTTTTTAAAATGACCCATAAATGTTAACAACTTCCTTGTTTCAATTGTGTCCAAAACTATTATACACATCCATAACAGTTTTTTTTTCTGTACTTGACTAGCTTTGAACCAAGTGCAAAACAATATATGTCTTTAAAAAATGTACAAAGTTGTCTCTATATGGATAATAATAGGGCAGAGTATGTTATTGATTTGTTGAAAATTAAAAACTTGAGTTAATATCACTTACCGATTGTCTGTGTCGTACACTTTCATATATAACAATTTCAGTTGTAAAAATTAAAGTTACATGAATATCATAAATATTTTCATCAGTTATATTGTTAACAACAATATCAGAAACATCACATTATTTAATGAAATTATCAAAAATAGTTTATAGATGGAGGGGACCGAAAAAACATTAAAAACATGCTACTCACACCACATCTTCCTATATCTATTAGTTTTAAGTTTTCTATTTTGTATTTAGTTTTCTATTGTTTGTCTGTCTTTTTTAGTTTTAATCCATGGCGTCGTAAAAGAGGGGCAAATCTAAGTAAGTTTATTTTCGATCTATGAGTTTGAATGTCCATCTGGAATCTTTCGCCCCATTTTTAAAAAAAAACAAACAAAATCAATAATAATACATTGTATCAGTTAAGATGATATAACATTATAAAATACAAATGTATCTTTAACTTTGTATCATAATAAAAACCTTGCAGATGTAGTTTGCGTAGAACGCATTGAAGCCAATGTTGACGTGAAACAAAGCATGCACATTTGGTTAATCATGTAACAAAGTATATTTATACTAAGTAAAACGATAAATATAAAAAATTAAGAAGCAACAAATGATTAGAAATAAACAACATAAATACACGTAGGACAATAATACAATATAAGCAGTCTCTAAACATATAAAAACAAAATATAATGTTATGAAATTTGAAAGATTAACTTTAATTCTAATTGTAAGTACTTGTTTTCTTTTAGTTTCTAAACTGAACACAAACGAATTTGTTCTTTCTTATAGTTTTCAATGTCTTGTTTAATGTTGTAATGTTGTCATTGACGTGTGTTCCCCATTTAATAAAGACATTATCAACAAAATTAGTCGTTCGTGCTGTTCGTATTATTACAATTCAATCAGAATGTACAATTAATATCAACACTGATTTTTTTCACTACCACGTTTCAGTTATTGCGAAAACAAATGTATTTTTTTCATATAAATACGATTTTGATGTCTATCGCATTACTTCCAATTACAGTGTTTGTATTAATCCTTAAGGGCATACGATACAGTTACAGGGAAGGTTATGACGTTGCTAACGTAAAATGTTATTTTCGCGACGTCAAACTGTGACATATCGGAAAAAGATGCATTTTTCGACTGATTTTTATCATTCAAACTGATTTAATTTGAAAACGAGTGCATGGACCCCCATTTTTTAAATCAACATTTTGTTTCATTTTGCAGGGAGATTATGTGGACCAAATTTTTAAAACTGTAAATAGTGCAATTTTTTTAATTTTGATAAATATACAGCAAACAATGACGTTTTTTCTCAATTCATTACCATTTGATAAATATGGGTTATCTTGAATAAAAAATGCTTATTTTTTTTAGGATACTTATAAAATACAGAAATTACAAATTATTTAACAAAAAACAATTTGTGCTTATCTTTAAAAAGAAAAAAGTTATGGGTTTCTTCCGAAAGGGAAAATACGACCAGAAATCCGAATTTTTAGCAAATATACAAAATTTCGACCTCATTTAACTCAAAAAGTAGCCCATGTAGGTATATTTTTTATTATATTTTTGATTTAATCAGGCAAAAATAAGCCTATATGGAAATTTTCATCAAACTGTAAATACGGGATCAAAACTGTATCGTATGCCCTTAAATGTCGAATAGTTCATGATATAAAAAAACACTATCATTTGAATACGTCTAAACTTTTTTGCATCACAATTTAATATGATATTGTAAAGAAATGGTTCAAATTTGAGACGTATGATATCATTATTTCTGATTATAGCTGTTTATTAACATACCTGATTGATTAAACACAAATATACTGTAAATATAACTGCTATCGTTATACAGAACAGTCGGCGTGGATCCTGATATTTTAGATAGCATTAACAACTGATTGGCATTGGCGTAATATATGTAACTACCGACGACATGGATAGCATAGTATGATGTTCTAACATTTGTTGAATGTATTGTTTTAACATCAGAACCATCGTCATTAGCTGATTTCATGTCACCATCGTGATTAATCCAGTACAGTCTGTTCTCTTCAGGGTCTACAATGAGTTGAATCATGGAGTGGATACATCAGTATTCATTCGAACAACAATAATATATCAATGTACTTATTTTATTTATTAATCTGGTGTTTACGTCACGATTGATTCACCTCGATTATCGACGACACATACAATTCAATACAATAAATGTTTATAAATTGTATCACGTTTGGGTCCTTTAACGTGTAGGTAAAAAACAAATTGATCCGTATTTCGAATGTGTTGAACACTAATCTGTGAACAACAATGGCAAAACAATGACAAATTGTCATATTCAAAGTAATTTTACTACAAAGCTAACTAGTAACAGCAAACCTATATCCATGCACTGAACATATAAAGATGTAAACTTAACTATCGTTCGCCTTTCAGAGAGATCAAATCTAGACTTCAATATTCCTATATCCCGTTCAACTATATACATCCACCTGAAAGACAAATCAAAACTTCACATTTTAAGGAAATTAAAATTTCAGGTTCAATTTGTGTTTAAGTATGTACGTGATGTTGTTTTAGTAATAAACATTAATGAGAGAGGCAGACAATGCAACATATAAGGATTATGATAAATAAAACATGTGTATATGTATGTGAATACATGTGTTACATTAGATAATGTTGTATAGTACTATAATACGATAGGTAAATATAAATTGTGCATGTTGTGTCGACTTGGAAAAAGGATTGGTATATAACAACACAAACTTGAAAACGAGTATACTGGAAGGAACTTACAAATTGCAATCGAACACTTTCTTTAACTCAAAGATAGATTACCAATGCTTCATTTTAAAAAAAAGTGACACTTTCCTATCAAGATATATTCAATTTCACGAATAACTCGCACAGAACGAGTTTGCTAGTGTAATTTAGCATGTATAAGTCATCATGACTGTTTTTTTTTCTTTATAAATCAGTCGACCCTTTATTAAAAAAAATATGTATACTATCCATATGATAAGACCCTCTAATTATCTTAATGCATAAAAGACATTAATGATGTCCGAATTT
>CM034351.1:2126581-2156581 GCA_019925275.1 Mytilus edulis | reverse complement strand
ATTTTAAATAACTGCACGTACTAAGATAAATATCGATGGCATACTTACTGTTCACCTGCATTGACTCTCCTTCTGGTATCTTTCGCCCTCCTTTTCGAAACAACAATGTAATGATAATGGACAATAAATATTTTTCAAACAGTCCTATAATCATATATTGTCTGTTTAGATACATCTATTGCATATAAAACAAAGGAAAAAAGACACACACAATGCAGTTATACAAGAAAACACAGTAGCAGTTTGCTAACAAATGTACTCAACTTTTGAAGTTCAATTCTATCAGAATTTTATCTTTAATACAAAAATCTATTTAACGTGTAGACATTGATACATTTTTTGATGTGCGATGCACGTTTATGTTGTTTTTAAAGAGGTTGTCAAAACGTATGCCAACACTAAAGATCTTGAGTACTTGACTGGTGTACCACATTGTCAGGGTCTTGAGTTTTGTTAATTAAGACCACAATTGCATGATTTAGTGATTATAACATGCAAAAATAACAAAACTGGTTTTTTTTAATCTTGATATTACCATTCACATATGCTATAAACGTGAAATGGCAAATTTAACATGTTTTAAAAGCACAACATCATTTTAGTGAGCCGAGTTTGTTTATGAATAGACCTAAACACGATATCAACGCACCCAAAATGAACCAAACACGAAAACGGACTGAATGAAAATCGTTACAAAAACGAAAAAATAAATCGGGACTTTGAGTGGTTCAGCAGCCGTACGTTTTTGTTAAGTTTGAAAACAAATATATACCACAGTATAACATATGCATAAACCATATAAAAACAAGTTACAAACTAATGACGCAGTATTGTGTCGTCATTGTGATGCTTAGCTACTTTAAAACACATATATAGCAAGGGTTGATTGTATTTTTCGCGTTGAAATTCCTTTGTCATTATCTTCGTTGCTATATGTAGATATAAACATGACTTTGTAAACTTTACCCTTCTATTAACGTTAAAATGATAACTCAAGTCACTATCCACCCTCATTACCTACACGTTTTATAATGATTTAATAGAAATGGTGTCCCATAAATACAAAAACAATCACTTTTATGAGTCATACATACGATTTCAAAAGGGTTGCGAGACGTTATCAAAAGCCGTTTTTTCTTAGATCAATTCTCAATTAACTCAATGATGCCGTTGCGTAATTGTATGCTATTCATTTATCCTTCCTATGAACAACACATGGCTGAATCATGGCATAACCACACTCCTATTTTTTTGGAAAATTATCATTCTGCATTTAAATTAGCATATTTTGGTGTAAAATATATGCATCTATCCGATCGAACTCCCTCCAGATGCATACACATATTATTATCTAAAGCATACACATATTAACTAGAACACATATTTATAATTAATGTTAACATAAACATTTATTATTCCTTTAAGGTAACCAAATTGATATCTGCTAGATTTATTGATATACGTTGATAAATATCCAGGATGCAACAATACACGTAGATAAATACAAAGGATGCAACAATACACGTAGATAAATTCAGTAACAATAATCAACATCAACTCATCCGTATCATCTTTGTTGTATTCAGAATATAAATTTAAATAGCGTCCTATTAACTTTACAAAAGCACGTACTGTAATTGCATGTACTATCATGAAGTCAATATCAGCTGAATAATAGTTTAGTCTAAAATGAAATTGCCAAATTAAATATAGTACAGTAAATAACAAAACTTACATAATGTCAGTAGTATGCAGTGACGTAACACACTTAGATAAAAACAACATTTTGACTCCCATGTTTTTTATTGCCAGAACCGAGTTTTACGTTTATCAATTGATGGGAACGTAACTATTTCGGCTTTTATATGAAATAAATAATGTGATTACAAACTTGACATTTTAATAAATTTGTGAGCAATAAAAGTGTCTGCTTCCAAAATATCGAGAAACCATGCACCAGAACACTATTCAATTTGATCTTTAATTGGCATATAAAACTTATTTATGCATTTGTAAGTGGCATTTACAACCTGTTCATTATAAATAGAAAGCAGTAGGTCCAGTAAGACCCCTTTTTGGCCCCAAAATATAGCAGTTTTAAAAATTGTTAAAATGTAAAATTTTTAGGTTTTTTTTGGACAGTAGAATGCTTCTGCTACAAAAATATGGCCTGTTTTTGACAAAACAATACACATATATCGGGTAATAGCATCATTAAGTCATGCTAAATTACTGAATAAAGGCAACAGTTGTATACCGCTATTCAAACTCATAAATCCATGAACAAAAACAAAATGAAAAAACAAAATCGGGGTAACAAACTAAAACTGAGGGAAACGCATAAATATTAGAGGAGAACAACGACACAACACTACAATGTAACACACACAGAAACGGACCAAGCATCAGACAAAATCCCACGAGAATGACAAATATAACATCAAAACCAAATACATGAATTTGGGATAGACAAATACCGTGACACGTCTTCTCGCAATGTCAATTTACACTCAAAAATAAGAGAAAACAAACGACGCAACGTTAAATTGTAACACACACAGAAACGAACTATAATATAACAATGGCCATATTCCTGACTTGGTACAGGACATTTTTAAAGGAAAAAATGGTGGGTTGAACCTGGTTGTGTGGCATTCCAAACCTCGCATTTTAATGGCAATGTTAAATATAACATTGAAATGACAACATAATATTACAGGACTACAATACAAATAAATAGGAGAACGTATTAGACAAAGAAACACATGATTAATGAATAACAAAAAGCATCAGGTTTAAAATTCAATACGCCAAAAACTCGCCTCGTTCACATAAGACTCACCAGTGACGCCCAGATATAAAAGATCGAAATCTTCATAATTCTAGCATTTTAGTTAAATTTTAGACGGTTTCCGTGTAAAACGAAAGTGGCCGCATTCGTGTTTATCCTAAATAATGAAATGTAAGTTGTATTTGATGATAATACATAACATATTTAAAGATTGTGGATGAACACGGATTCGGCCACTTTCATTTTTGCCAAAAACATCTGAAAAGTAAATTTGTTTGGCATATTTGGTAGATTTTTCATATTTGAGCTTAAATCGGATCAATTTTAATGCCTAAATTAGTTAAAATCTTTTAAATAAATTGATTGAATCAAATGAAATAAACACTAAAGTGTTTAAAAAGTGGTCAAAATCTTTCGTCAAATTAACCCGAAATTTGAGGCCAAAATCGGTTCTTACCGGACCTACTTCTTTTGCTATAATATATATCAATAATTTCCTTCTTGTGCCTTAAATCATTGAGTCATTTACAATTTGTATCAATATTTACACAATTATCTTTTAAGTATTGATATATTCTCCAGTTATCAGCTTTGACATGGATATTTTAAAATGCTCAAGCAAAGAAAGACGGCGCATGTAACATTTAAGAAGCGACGAAATACAAGATGGACGAGATGTCCGGTTATTTTTTATTCCCATTATTATGTATTTTTCTATATTTGTCATCCAGGTGTTTGTCTTATTTTTTATGAGTACATGTATGTGTATCAAACAAAGTTATATAATAATCGGATATTATTGCACTTGTCCGAGAAGTATAACTCTACTTGATATTGCGGAAAACATCATCGACACTTCATCTGTTTGGAAAATACAGAGCATTGTTATTGATCAACCAGAGGCGATTTCATGTCAACAGGTCCTTATACAAACCTTAAACGATTTTGTAAAAAAAAAGATGTTTTATCATCCATTCTGATAAATGAATATCGCAAACGACATGAATGAGGGTGAATACAAATAAATTAAATAAATTAAATAATAACCTTGGGTGGAGCAGACCAGCCACAAATAATGGTAAAACATTGATTCAATCGGAGTCATTCAGTACGAAGTTACTTTGTATATGACTGGTTTCGAATTTAACTTCATTAGCCGAAAGGTGCATACACAATTCCGATGATCCTATATTTGTATTTAAATAGCCACCACACTTGGTTAACATGTTCAAAATATATCTACCCTAATATAATAAACTCATTACAGATATAAGTTTAAGGGCAAATTGTTATTCGGTCTTTTAACTGAACAATTTTGATTTCATAACGTTGACATGAAAACGGTAACTTAAGTTGAATTGATATTATTCTTATACATTTTTTGAATTGATATTTAATATGACAATTAGTATACTGATTATTTGATTCGTAAAGGAAATAGAAGGAATATTTTTTTTTTTTTTTTAATTATGCTGGTATGTGACATAAGTTGATGAAAAATATAAAACCTTCATGTTCATAAGAAATAAAAAAAAAAAAAGAAAATCGAGTATTAAGCGTTGAGACTGTTTCTACATTAGCATGATTAGTTGTCGAGAAAAACAATTTTGTTTTAAAAAATTTCCTTAAAAAATTCTCCAATTGATTTGCATTTTTTTAATATATGAATATATGTGCCTTAAACATATTACAGCCACATATTAGAGAATTTTAAGTTTTTGACGTACTTAAACGTAACAAACCTTAACATTTCCAAAATATGTTCATTGTTATCTCCCGTTGACCATTTAACTTCTGAATTAAACAAAAATCGTATATTTTGACGTACGTAATACACCTTAACTTGGTCGTTGTAAAATTGTGTTTGTCTCCCTTTCTCCGTTTAGTTCAAATTTATTTAATATAGCGTATTCCACGAGGAATAATGATAATTTGCGGGCGAGAATTTAAGGACGTGGAATAATTATTTTCAATGCATTTCTTATTTGAATATTGAAAATGGGGGGGGGGGGGGGGGGGGGGGGGGGGGTCACTGCGGCTTTCAATATTACAGTTACAAATGTTTCTTGTTTTCGTGCAAAACGAGTTTCTGTGGTCAACCAAATTGTTAACATGGCGTTCAAAGAGTATACGGGAAAATGAGTTTTTTTTAACATATATATTCTAAAAAGGATAAATTTTATCAAAGATAAAGGACCTTGTACAATTTCAGTAAATTAGGTGAATATATATACATGTAGCTTGTAATGTTTTCCTAGTATTTGGGCATATTAAAGTACCTGGATTATCTAATTAGAAGATCGTTCTGAGAGTTATTTTATTTGATTGCCTTTAAAAAAGTAAGGGCTTTACTTTTTTTGTCTTATTGATAACCCGACTTTTCTTTTTTTTTTCAATGAATGATCTGTGTTGTGTGTGCCATAACCTATCAAGAAAAGTAGTTTGAAAACTTGGCCAGCTGAAGGACGCCTCCGTGTGGAGGAGTTTCTCGCTGCATTGAAGACCAATTGATGGAATTCGGCTGTTGTCTGCTCTATGGTTGGGTTGTTTTCTATTTAGCACATTTTCCATTTCCATTCTCAATTTTATTTTCCTTGGAAAGTTCATTATGGAAAGTGAAAAAAAAAAACATATCGCTGTGTTATACATTTGCCATGTTTCATGTTTAGAATTCCTTGAAGGATGTAGGTTCAAGAGTGCCAACAGAAGTGTTACGAACGGACAGACCAACGGACAGACAGAGGGATTGAAGGTATCATTGTGTTACTATTACCCCTCGAAGCATCGCTGGGGACAGGTAATTACTCTGAAAAGAAAAGAAGGCTGTCTCTTGAAGAGAAAAGTTCGGCGTTTCGACAAAAAAATCCAAGCCGACATGTAAGTTATCAAATACAAGATACGGTATCAATTTATGCAAAATGGGTTATAATATCTCTAACATTTATGTCAACGAAGCATGGCTTGATTTTAAGATTGTTGAACCCTTTTACTACGATCAGCGCATAAACTTTAGAAATTGACTGTCACATGGCATTGTTGTACAAGCTAAGCTGTCAATCAAACCGATGCATTACCATGACAGGTCAACCATGCCGAGTAAGGTCTTTGGAAATAGTAATCTTTATATTTTCTTTCCTGTTGCATTGCCTTAAATATTGGAACTAAGTTATGCATAAGTGACATAAAGCAGCATATTTGATTTGTTTAACATTTCTGTTGTTTTAATTCGGGTAGCTATCAGACTAGTCTTATATGCATGATTATTTTATTAGTTATTAGTGGCCTTGAACTAGCCGCCAGTACTCTTAGATCTGTTCCTAGTGTCTTTTTGTTGTTGGGATGTACAAGTACCCGGCCACATCCACTTGTAGTTTTGTCCATCTGATAAGTTTATATTTTTTCAAGTGATTTTTATAGTTCGTTCTTATGTTGTACTGTTATACCACTGTCCCAGGTTAGGGGAGGGTTGGGATCCCGCTAACATGATTGTTTAACCCCGCCACATTATGTATGTATGTACGCGAACGGTGCCTGTTCTTAGCCAGGAGCCTGTAATTCAGTGGTTGTCGTTTGTTTATGTGTTTCATATTTGTTTTTAGTTCATTTTTTATTATATAAATAAGACCGTAAGTTTTCGCGTTTGGATTGCTTTACATTTTCATTTCGGGGCCTTTTATAGCTGACTATGCGGTATGGGCTTTGTTCATTTTTGAAGGCTGCACAGTGACCTACAGTTGTTAATTTCTGTGTCATTTTGGGTCTTTTGTGGAGAGTTGTCTCATTTGCAATCATACCACATCTTCTTTTTCATAAATCTGCTTCATGATCATACAGACTACAAGAAACTTGGATATATAGCAAAATCGTGGTTCTATGGCGGTAGATAAGTAAAAGGGGCGGATCCAGAAATTTCAAAAAGAGGGGTTCCAGAATAAAAAGGAAAAAAAAACAGTTGTTGTCTCCTTTTCTGTAATCTTCCCGTAATCTTTCGACTTTTCCGAAGAAAAAAATATCCAATCACAGACCCGCACCCCTGGTACAACCACTGAGTAAATTATTTGTAACTTTTTATCTGTTGTACATAGTAAGCTTGGATAGCCTGCATGCAGGCAAACTACCGAGTATGACATACGATATTTGACTTTCTTCTGTTCAACTGAAACTGATGCGCAGAATTCCATGACCCTGACCTTTGACATTTTTAGGTTTTAAGTTTATTTTCTTTTCTGAGTCATATTTTTTTAATAGATAATGCATATCATTAATGTTCAGTATATATTTTTTCTCGATGTATCTAACAATTATTGTGTTTCAAGTCATATAATCATGAGACAAAGGTTTAAGTTATTTAACTTGTTTGTTCTAAATTAAACTTGATGCACATAAATGTTTTCGTAGTGACGACGTAAAACTTGCCACTAATTATTAATAATCAGACTGAAACGACCAAATCGAACTGAAAAGTTTAGATTTTTCAGTTTATACAGTTCCATTTTCAGATCACAGTCCTTGCTGTTATTTGTATCAGTTGAGTCTGTTTAAGTCTCACTCACCTACACGAGTTGGTATAAAAAAAAATGAAAAGGACCAGTCCTTACTTAATTAACCAGCCCTTCTCTTTGCAAGTCAAACACATAACTCAACTTCACACGACGTTTAACCTTTACACTTGTCAACCTGTCGACCTATGCATTTATCGAATTTTAAACATGTCGACCTGTCAACTTGTCGACCTTAACACTTGTCAACATTGTGGACCTTTTTAGAGTCAACCTGTCAGCCTGTTACTTTGTCAACTTATGAACTGTAACATATAAACCGATTTACTTCCCAAGTTAAACCGATTTACTTCCTAAGTTGAACCGATTTACTCCTTCGATTTCCCGATGGAACTACAGTATCGTTTATCTTACTTGACCTGACCTTATGAGGTATAGTCAGATAGTTGAACAGCTTTCTGCAGAGTTTCGAAGCAGACCTATACATTTTGTATAGTGAGGTCGTTAATTCCCTCAGTCCTGAGAAAACGGAAGACGGATAAAAAAAAAATTGGAAAATATTGACTTTCAAAAACAAAGAAAACCAAAAAAAAATTTTGGTAAACCTTTTTTTCTGTAAATGTGTTATATTCTTACTTTTGTACACATTATACTTTCGTTCAGCTAAATGCATGTCCATGTTTTTGATAAGGAAGCAACCCTTTTATTTTTAGGGGAGGGGGTACATGTACATGGATAAATTTGTGTTATTTCTAACAGTTTTGGATAAATTTCGATTGAGCCTATTTTGTCATTGCTTGCCTGCGTGATTTTTTCTACATTCCAAACAACATGTTTTGCAGCCATTTTTGATTTTTTTAATCGATCATTTAAATTTTTAGGGGAGGGGGAGAGATATTGATTCGGAAATTTTGTTTTGAAAATTATCTAATGGGCAGAAATATCTTCTTTTTAAATTCACAGCACGACCCCCTCCCCCCAATACCGAACGGTCCTTGCTTCGTATATGAAAGGTATTTAGAATTAAAAGAATATTATCCGACTGAAATTTGACATGCTGAAACCGGCGAATGGGAGACAACCACAAAATAATTTATGTCTTATAAGTCCGTATAGCTGTAAGCCTAAGTCACTTGCGTTTATGTACGTAAGTTTCGTTTGAAACGTAAAATTCTCTATTAGAAGCTTTCGAGAAAGGCAAAACATAGAATAAGCTAAATCGTTTTCTGGCGTAAGTTTTTAAGTACTTTTGAAACGTGAAACGTGAAAAGTTATATTACCGTAACTGGATCTTACTGTCACTTGATTCTTGTATTGAACAATGTGTCCATACAGATAGTATGTGAGATGTCATATGATTCCCATTGCCTTAAGAATCATCTATTATTCTAATGACGTACAAAATATAGAAGTAAACAACTATAGGTCGGCGTACGGGCTGTAATAAAGCGCACAATCTAATAATAACACATAATAAGTTATCAAAAACCCCAAAATGGCAAATGTGAAATATTTAAAACGAGAAACACATGGTTTGATACTATCAGATTATTACAAGGCATTTTTCATATCGCATGTATTATCAGCCATAGATTCAATATCAGCCCAAGAGCCGCATGGCTGGAGGGCTGGTATTGACGAGGGCTGATAATACATGCTATATGTATGGACCCCAAATTTAGTACATTCGATATGAAATCTTTCTGTCATATAACTCAACAGAGAAGAAAAATGTTTTATTATGGACGAATCGATTAAAATACTCATACTTAACACTGTTTGGAAAAGTCAACTTTTTTTAAAATAGCTTTCTGAATTATATTTGAAACTTTTAAAAATGCATTTATTTAATGATTTGTTTGTTTGTTTGTTTTTTTTTTTTTGTTTTTTTTTTTGGTTATTATTTTACACAAAAAACTTTTTATTGTCCAAAATATTGTTTTGTACACTACCTTGTAATGTTTTTCAAAACGTAGCATTGAGGTGTATTTTCCAGAATTTGCGGAGTGTCACCGGAATGCCATACGATTACATCACAGAAAGGCATGTGATAACAATCCAATCATCTGATGATCTGAAGCATCTGATGAACTTTTCAGCCCGCTAAGCACCAATTCGAAAAAAATGGAATTTACGTTAATTTAATGCTGTTATCATACAGTAAAAATCAGATGTTATATAGTCTAAATATATGATAATATTTCTATATCGACATTGTCACAAGGAAATCACATATTATGAATAGCAATACAATTGTCGTCTGCAATACAATTTTGGATAAGTGACATATGATGTTGTTTTATAGAGCCGATGTGATGTAAACATACAAAAAAATGAATAGATATTATTACAACAAAGAATAAATTGTGTATTTTTTTTAACATTTCTATGATCATATGTATGGGTTATATCAAGGGTATTGTCACAGGGTGAGATTGTTTTCTAGGCACTTACTGTAAACCAACCTATACTCTTAATTCGCGGATACTTTTTTTCGCCGCGTTCTGCCCTTTCTAGCCAACTTCGCGGTGATTTAAATTTGCGATTTTCATATACACTTTATGTAGTAGGATAAGGATACGGAATTACATTTTAGCGACGATTTCTCTTCGAGATATGTATATACGCATGACACTTTCACAATTAACATTGGAAACATTTATGGTCAATGTAGTCACAAATTGATTTTAATGGGTTATGTTCTAGAGAAAAGAACACCAGTCCTATGGTTTATATTAAACATATCAATTGACACATCCAACTTTTGATAAAAAAATACATTTGAGTCAAAATACTGCACATTAAAAGATTATCCACTACAACATGCAGGCTAAAAATCTATATCACCTGATATTTAAGAATATCAATTTAGATATAAAATTGCTGAAGTATTTTCATGTAAAATTGATATATGTTTTTACTTACATTCTACAGCTGAGATGTGGTAAAATATCAAGAATATGCCAAACCAAATTAAATGAGCCATGATTTTATATATGCTGTGATACCACGAAGAACAAAACGATCACGAAATTATCGAAAAAGAGGAAACATTTAAAGATAACAAACATTATTATTGTCATTTAGCTACCAACAAAGGAATGTTTAATCAGTTTATGTTAACAATTTTGTTTAAATTCACAACAGGGTTTCAACTCGGACAAATGATAAAAGGATCACAGTTATGTTTGTACTGCTACTATAAGGCGTCTATCGAATATAAAAAAAAATACTAGAGGCTCTAAAGAGTCTATAACGCCTACAACGAATTGTATTCATTTTCGACAATGGACAATCTTCAACATTGTAAAAATCTAAAAAAAAAAAAAAAAAATATGTGGTAGTGTTATTATTATTATTATTACTGATAGTTTGTCTGTCCACATTTTCTCTTTTATCTATGCGCAATAACTTATACAAGTAGACAACTGACAATTTTATCGATATGGACCATTTTGTAGTCCCTTTTTTAAATTGTTTAGAAATAGGCAATAACACATACGAATCGGTAGAACGTGTTATACAAGAGTTATAAATAAAGGCAACCGTAGTATACCGCTGTTCAAAACTTATAAATCCATGGACAAAAAACAAAATCGGGGTAACAAACTAAAACTGAGGGAAACGCATTAAATATAAGAGGAGAACAACGACACAACATTAAAATGTAACCCACACAGACGCGGACTAAGCATTTGACAAAATCCTATGAGAATAACAAATATAACATCAAAACCAAATACATGAACACATATACAAGTAGTCAAGACACGACTTCTACAATTTCACCTACTTTTAGAACTTGTTTGAATGATCTTTAGTTGCGAAATATTCTATGTATTTATTGATGTTTTCAAGATAATTGCCAAAAACGAAATAAAAAAGGGTAAAACATGAAAAAGGAATAGACTGACGATTTATGCTACTTAAAGTTTTGTAAAACTTGTCTTGTTGATCATTTTTTATTTAATTAAAATCTGTTATTAATTTTACGATCATAGGCAACTTTGAAACATATCTCGTAAACTATATGAGAACCATACTTCATAACAGAATTCGACTTACATTGTATCTGTCAATTTGCAGTAGTAAGATCCCACCGTGTATAAAAACGTTCGTCCTTGTCAGATTTTCTATATCGATTTTTAATCAAATAAACACACCTGCAATGTATTCCTATATGTTTTAGCAATGCTTGACATGTTGGTCGGCAAGTGGGATCATCTGAATTGCTTTCGAAACTCGACACCCCATTGATGATTATGGCAACGTTTGGTTCAATACACCTAATTGCTATTTATTCCATTCCGGATAAGTTATAAAATTATACAACTTTTTCATGCAGTTGAAGCTATCTGGGACCCTGTTTAAACAATTCACCATGCATGATACTTTTTAATGAGACCTGTATAAACTGCCGTAAATACTTCAAACAAAATATTTTTTTACTTCAATTTTAATTTCGAAAAAAGTGGATCATACTATATCAAAGTTTCTTGATGATCACTTTCTAAAGTTTATTCTCCCTCAGCTCACAACTGATGACCTCCATTTTTCGGCCGGTGACCCCAAACAGGAAGTTGTATCAATGACTGTTTTTCCCGGAATGGATTAAATAGCGATAAGGTGTATTTGGTCCAAAGATTCACTGCAGAAGATTTTTGTAAAAGGTAACGGAGGACTACGAACGACGACACACGCCAAGTGGTTTGCACATGAAGTGTATGTCTCAAAATGTAAAGCTGGAAATTCCTATATTAATTTACTAGATAGAGGATTGTTGCTTACAAGAGTCACAACTGTTAAAGTAACAGTAATTCCTGCGAAAGTTGAAGGGACGCAGAAACGAGTTGGTTGACTGTAATGGAATATCTGTGTCACAGATAACCATGGATATATTCAAACAACAATCTTTCTTTCGATTTTGTCATCCAAAATATATACTTATTCTGAACAAAATTATGGGTACTAATGGTGTTGCAGGAGCGATTTACCCTTTCAGGCCAGCTGCTTTCAACTGACAGATTAATAAGTTGTCGGGTTTCGTGTTTCTCAGACAAGTTTTCGATATAATATTTGTGTATCCTTTTATTGTCTTTTAATATTTGTATATTGTGTTGTAAGTTTCTTTTCGGCTGAAATAGATCTATGTCATCTTCCGCAACTTTTGTCCGTTTTTCCATTTAATCTTCAAGAACTGAACTATGCTGGTACCACAAGCGACGTTCCTGGTGCCACCATAATAGTCAATCAATAACAAAATCGATCTAGAAGTTAAAAAAAATGTATTCCGTACTTCAAACGTTTACCAAAGTGTTTATTGTGTTCATTGGCATTTGACAAAAAACATCTTGAACGCTTCAAAGGGAAAACAATGTTGCAGTTTTGTTCGTCTAGTTGTGCAAAATTCATGAGTACACATCTATATTCCGTTTTAATTATCAAACATTCCGCTAATATGTTTTCCTTTAATGAACTCATCATACATGTCATAGATACCAGGACTACATTTTGTATCTACGCCAGACGCGCGTTTCGTCTACAAAAGACTCATTAGTGACGCTCGAATCCAAAAAAGTAAAAAAAAAAGCCATATAAAGTACGAAGTTGAAGAGCATTGAAGACCAAAATTCCTAAAATTTTTGCCAAATCCAGCTTAGGTAATCTATGCCTGAGGTTGAAAAGCCTTAGTGTTTCAAAAAATTCTAATTTTTGTAAACAGTTAATTTATAAATATAACCATATCAATGATAATTCATGTCAGCACAAACAGTGGTGACTACTGGGCTGGTAATGTTCTCGGGGAAATAAATCTTCACCAGCAGTGGCATCGACCCAGTGGTAGTAAATAAACTCATCATAGATACCAGGACTACATTTTGTATATACTCCAGACGCGCGTTTCGTCTACAAAATACTCATCAGTGACGCTTGAATCAAACAAAGTAAAAAAGCCAAATAAAGTACGAAGTTGAAGAGCATTTAGGCATAAAATTCCTAAAAAGTTTGCCAAATCCAGCTAAGGTAATCTATGCCTGAGGTGGAAAAGCCTTAGTAAAATTCTAAATTTTGTAAACAATTAATTTATAAATATAACCATATCAATGATAATTCATGTCAGCAAAACAAGTGCTGTGCTGACTACCTGGCTTAAAACCCATACAACCTTTAATAATGCTTTCGATGTGTTACAGATGGGTGCGGTCCTAACCTTGACAAAAGTTAACATATGGTTAACTTAGAGTTAGCTTATTGACTGCTTTTTAAGTTAACTTGAAAAATTTTCAGAAGACCAGCAAGTTAACTTCGTCTTCGGTGGACCAGACCTACGGTCCGCTTTTTTATGACTGCTGCAGACCTATCGACTGGTCTGCTCCAGACCAGACATGTGGACAAGTCTGCTTTTGACCAGTTCCGAGGACAGGTCTGCCCCAGACCAGACATGTGGACAGGTCTGCTCCTGACCAGACCTGTGGACAGGTCTGCTTCTGATCAGACCTGTGGACAGGTCTGCTTCTAACCAGACCTGTAGACAAGTCTGCTATTGACCAGACCTGAGGACATGTCTGCTTATGAAATGTTATCGTTTTTGCGACTTTTCATATCAGACTTCAGCTTTATTAAAATATGTATAAACAACATTCGCATTGTTCTTCCCAGAAGGCCTCTGATAGCAAATTTCTTTACTCGCTATACTGTACTAGACATTATTCATAACAACACAATTCTTTCTTTTTTGTATTTTATATATTCTTATATACGTTAGTCGATTACATAGAGCTTTCATATTTTTTCTAATTAGAAGGCGAATAGAAAGGTTATCCAACGCATCGGAACAACATTCTCATATCATGGGATATCAACATCTTTGTCGACGTTACTTCGTTCCCGTTTTTTACCTGTCTCTTCCTAATTTTACTTTATGCATTTATACATGCATGGATATTTCATTGTTATTCTACTTGTTTGGATTGGATTTACTATTCTTTTTACGCATAATATTCTAACGAAAATTGTACCGTTGTACAGTGTCCGGATACGATGTGATAAAACTACCAACAATCTCGTCAATTCGTCAGATTTGTCGAGAGATTTGTGCACATGAATGAAATATAGTTCTCACTTGACGTCACGTTTAACTACAAATAAAATCAATCAACCGACATAATAGATTAACAGTATACTATTCCCAGAAGAGAACCTCATATATATTTTTTTATTAAAAAGCACAAATGAATTCAGACATGTCAGTGTGGGTACATGTACTTGGATGATGCGGCCTAATAGTTTTGTTTTACACACCCTAGTGACTGTTCAATATTCATGATATTATGAATATAGAGATGAAACGCTGACATTCTCAATTATGCGGGAAAAAAATTATTATTTGTTTTCCTTATTGCTTACATTCATGATTTGCCATCCTACTAATAACATGTTCACAGGAGTGCCAGCCCATGAGAAGACATAAAGACGCCATCCCAACAGCAGTCATTTATTTTATACATTGAATCCAGACATAAAAAATAGGCACTGGCTACGGTTACATGGAAATGTAACAATAATAAAAATATTATTGTTACATTGGAGACTAATTGCCGGAATGCAAAGTTGGGTGAGGAACCGATTAATTACAAATGTAACAATAATTACTGAGGCTACGGTTACATTACGTTATTGTTACATGAAAACAGCAATGTACGCTAGATTAATTAAACTTAAATCTTCTATAGTTGTATTGCTTCATTCTTTCATATGTACTAAACAATACTTGTAGTTTAATACTGATAAATAATAGAATATTATTATTCAACAAATGGTGTACAATTTGAATAGTTTACTCCGTATTAATTGTTTTGATGTTCTTAAAGATACTACTCAAGATTAGGAGTGTGACTGTCAAAGGCGAAAAATATAGTTCAATGGTTTCACTTTTTTTAAGTATTTAACTGCACACCTACTCTTATTTCTGCCATTATACTTTGGACCAATTTTGTTTAAGGTGAAAAAAATAAAACTTGGGATGCGCTTTAAACGAAACTGAAACAAGACATACATTTCATACAGCTTTATAACTTGACGCAAATTGATAATCAAAAGCAAAGTTTGCTAACTGTAACTTAAATACTAAGAAATTCTGTAAGTACACGTATCCGTGGAGGACGTAATTTCGTTCATCAAAAATGTGTCGGACTTTAAAAACAACTTACTGGATTTGTAGAAATTGTCATTGTAAATGAAAAATTACAGTAAATAAATTGTATGTTATAAATGTATGTAATAAATGTCCTCAACTTTTATTATTTAGTACATATTACTTGTCCCATCGTACATTGCTGTTTTTCGTGTAACAATAAGGCAATGTAACCGTAGCCTCAATAATTATTGTTACATTCGTAATTAAACAGGTCCTTACCCAACCATGCATTCCGGCATTTAGTCTCCAATGTTACAATAATATTTTTATTATTGTTACATTTCCATGTAACCGTAGCCAGTGCCTAAAAAATATGGCTGATTTACTATGCAGATATATATAGATTTTTAAATTAAAGTTCACATATGCAGGACAGTTTTTGGTCGATGCAGTCAAATAATTTTGTTGTATAAGACAGCAAGAGGTATGAAAACTACTGAAATTTTGTTACGTATCAATATTTTGAATAAAAGGAGGACATACTGGCATCCAAAATTTATGCAAACAAAATTTGTTGTTATTCAATTGTAATATTACTGTCCATTGTATTATTAATTGAATCCTGACATAAAAAATATGGCTTATTTACTATGCGGGTATAAAAAATTACAAATTAAAGTGCACATATGGTCAGTTTTGGTCAATGCGGTCGAATCATTTTGTTGTACAAGTCATCATGAGGCATCAAAACTACTGAAATTTTGTTACGTATCAATATTTAGAATAAAAGGAAGACAGGCTGGCACCCTAAAAATGCGGGTATATAGATTTACAAATTAAAGTGCACATATGGTCAGTTTTGGTCAATGCGGTCAAATGATTTTGTTGTACAAGTCAGCATGAGGTATCAAACTACTGAAATTTTGTGACGTATCAATATTTTAAATAAAAGGAGGACATGCTGGCACCCTACATTTATGCGAACAAAATTTTGTTGTTATTGTATTGTAATATTGCTGTCCATTGTATTGTACACTGAATCCTAACACAAAAATATGGCGGATTTACTATGCAGGTAGACATGGTATATAGATTAACAAAGTAAAGTGCACATATGGTAAGTGTTGGTCAATGCGGTCAAATCATTTGATATACAAGTCAACATGAGGTATCAAAAGTACTGAAATTTTGTTGCGTATCAATATTTTGAATAAAAGGAGGACATGCTGGAAACCTAAGTTGAAGCGAACTAAAATTTGTTGTTATTATATATATTGCAAAATTACTGTCCATTGTATTATACATTGAATCCTCCGATAAAAAATATGGCTTATTTACTATGCGGGTATATAGATTTACAAATTAAAGTGCACATATGGTCAGTTTTGGCCAATGCGGTCAAATCATTTTGTTGTACAAGTCAGCATGAGGTATCAAAACTACTGAAATTTTGTTACGTATCAATATTTTAAATAAAAGGAGCACATGCTGGCACCCTAAATTTATGCGAACAAAAATTTGTTGTTATTGTATTGTAATATTGCTGTCCATTGTATTGTACACTGAATCCTAACACAAAAATATGGCGGATTTACTATGCAGGTAGACATGGTATATAGATTAACAAAGTAAAGTGCACATATGGTAAGTTTTGGTCAATGCGGTCAAATCATTTGATATACAAGTCAACATGAGGTATCAAAACTACTGAAATTCTGTTGCGTATCAATATTTTGAATAAAAGGAGGACATGCTGGAAACCTAACTTGAAGCGAACTAAAATTTGTTGTTATTATATATATTGCAAAATTACTGTCCATTGTATTATACATTGAATCCTCAGATAAAAAAAAATGGTTTATTTACTATGTGGGTATATATTTACAAATTAAGGTGCACATATGGTCAGTTATTTGTTAATGCGGTCAAATAATTTTTTTGCACAAGTCAGCATGTGTATCAAAACTACTGACATTTTGTTACGTATCAATATTTTGAATAAAAAGAGGACATGCTGGCACCCTTAGTTGTTTTCAAACAAAAAAATGTTGTTATTGTATTGCAATATTGCTGTCCATTGTATTGTACATTGAATCCTAACACAAAAATATGGCTGATTTACTATGCGGGTATACATATGGTATATAGATAAACAAATTAAAGTGCACATATGGTCAGTTTTGGTCAATGCGGTCAAATAATTTTGTTGTACATGTCAGTATGAGGTATCAAAACTACTGAAATTTTGTTACGCATCAATATTTTAAATAAAAGGAGGACATGCTGGCACCCTAAATTTATGCGAACAAAAATTTGTTGTTATTATATTTTAATATTGCTGTCCATTGTATTATACATTGAATCCTGACGTAAAAAATAAGGCTGATTTACTATGCAGGTATATAGATTTACAAATAAAAGTACACATATAATCAGTTTTGGTCAATGTGGTCAAATCATTTTGTTGTACAAGTCAACATGAGGTATCAAAACTACTGAAATTTTGTTACGTATCAATATTTTGAATAAAAGGAGGACATGCTGGAAACCTAAGTTTGAGAGAACTAAAATTTGTTGTTATTATATATGTTGCAAAATTACTGTCCATTGTATTATACATTGAATCCTGAGATAAAAAATATGGTTTATTTACTATGCGGGTATATATTTACAAATTAAGGTGCACATATGGTCAGTTTTGGTCAATGCGGTCAAATAATTCTGTTGTACAAGTCAGTATGTGTATCAAAACTACTGACATTTTGTTACGTATCAATATTTCGAATAAAAGGAGGACATGCTGGCACCCTTAGTTTATGTGAAAAAAAAATGTTGTTATTGTATTGCAAAATTGATGTCCATTGTATTGTACATTGAATCCTAACACAAAAATATGGCTGATTTACTATGCGGGTATACATATGGTATATAGATAAACAAATTAAAAAGCACATATGGTTAGTTTTGGTCAATGCGGTCAAATCATTTTGTTGTTCAAGTCACCATGAGGTATCGAAACTACAGAAATTTTGTTACGTATTAATATTTTGAATAAAAGGAGGACATGCTGGCACCCTTAATTTATGCGAACAAAAAAATGTTGTAAATGTATTGCAATATTGCTGTCCATTGTAACACACATTGAATCCTGACATGAAAAATATATATATGGCTGATTTACTATGCGGGTATACATGGTATATAGATTAACAAATTAAAGTGCACATATAGTCAGTTTTGGTCAATGTGGTCACATCATTTTGTTGTTCAAGTCAACATGAGGTATCAAAACTACTGAAATTTTGCTATGTATCAATATTTTGAATAAAAGGAGGACATGCTGGCACCCTAAATTTATGCGAACTACAATTTGTTGTTATTGTATTGCAAAATTACTGTCCATTGTATTATACATTGAATCCAGACATAAAAAAATATGGCTGATCTACTATGCGGGTATATATATTTACAAATTAAAGTGCACACATGGTCATTTTTGGTCAATGCGGTCAAATAATTTTGTTGTACAAGTCAGCATGAGGTATCAAAACTACTGAAATTTTGTTACGTATCAATATTTAGAATAAAAGGAAGACAGGCTGGCACCCTAAAAATGCGGGTATACAGATTTACAAATTAAAGTGCACATATGGTCAGTTTTCTTTTTTCAAATATTTGTATTAAATCCTGTTTGTATAACATGTATAACGGAAGTATTAATTTTACTTTATTTTCGATGTTTATACTGCGAAACAAAATTATTAAAAAATATTTTTAAAAAATCGACGTAGAGCGGTCCTTGTTACAAGTTAACTTAGTGTTGAGCAGACCAGTAAAAAGTTAACTTTGGAACATTTGGACTGGTCAAAGTTAACCTGTGACCAAATTTAGGACTGCTCTGACCAGTCCTAGGACCAAAATCTAGTTAACTTGAAAAGCGGACTTGGTCCTAGGACTGTTTTTATGTCTGCCAAAAAGTTAACTTCGAAACAGGTCAACTATTGATATAAGTTAACTTCGAACCAGTCCTGCCGTAAAGTTAACATAAGTGAAATTCGAAACCAGTCCTGCCATAAAGTTAAAATAAGTTAACTTCGAGACCAGTCCTGCCACAAAGTTAACTTTTGCTTTGACAAATCCGATCGAAACCAGACCTGTTCCCAAGTTAACTTTTGACTGGTAAGTTCAACACTAAGTTAACTTGTAACCAGGACCGCTCAACATCGATTTTTTAAAAATATTTTTTTATTTCTTTGTTTCGTAGTATAAACATCGAAAATAAAGTAAAACTAATACTTCCGTTATATAAACAGGATTTAATACAAATATTTGAAAATAAAGTTCGCATAAAACGTTGCTTGAAACACAAATGTATCTGTGATCTGCCAATTTATAAATTAAAAAACGATCTTGGTTACAATGATAACGGGCACTGAATATATATTCCAATACCTATCAAAATCAACCATATTTGCACTTTATTTATATGTATATCTATGAAAGGACGTATTTTAGAGACAAGCATCATTTTAACACATGACTACAAATTTTTGTTTGCATAAATTTAGGGTGCCAGCATGTCCTCCTTTTATTCAAAATATTGATGCATAAAAAAGTTCAGTTACGTTTTGATACCTCATGCTGACGTGTACAACAAAATTATTTGACTGCGTTGACCTAAACTGACCATGCGTGCACTTTTATTTATCAATCTATATACCTGCAGAGTAAATCAGCAATATTTTTTCAAATCTTTGTTCGCATAAATTTAGGGTACCAGCATGTCCTCCTTTTATTCAAAATTTTGATACGTAACAAAATCTCAGTAGTTTTGATACCTCATACTGACTTGTACAACAAAAACAAAATTATTTGACTGCATCAACTAAAACTGACCATATGTGCACTTTAATTTGTAAATCTATATACCAGCATAGTAAATCAGCCATATTTGTTATGTCAGGATTCAATGTATATTACAATGGACAGCAATATTGCTATACAATAACAACAATTTTTTGTTTGCATCAATTTAGGGTGCCAGCATATGTCCTCCTTTTATTCAAAATATTGATACGTAACAAAATTTCAGTAGTTTTGATACCTCTTGCTGACTTGTGTAACAAAATTATTTGACCGTGTTGACCAAAACTGACCATGTGAGCACTTTTTTTATCAATCTATATACCAGCATACTAAATAAGCAATTTTTTTCCAATTTTTGTTTGCCTAAATTTAAGGTGCCTTCATGTCCTCCTTTTATTCAAAATTTTGATACGTAACAAAATTTCAGTAGTTTTGATACTTCATGTTGTACAACAAAATTATTTGACTGCATCAACTAAAACTGACAATTTGTGCACTTTAATTTCTAAATCTATATACCAGCATAGTTATTCAGCAATATTTTTTATGTCAGGATTCAATGTATAATACAATGGACAGCAATATTGTAATACAATAACAACAAATTTTTGTTCGCATCAATGAAGGGTGACAGCATGTCATCCTTTTATTCAAAATATTAATACGTAACAAAATTACAGTACTTTTGACACCTCATGTTGACTTGTCCGGCAAAATTATTTGACCGCATCAACTTAAACTGACCATATGTGCACTTTAATTTGTAAATCTATATACCCGCATAGTAAATCAGCCATATTTTTTTATGTCAGGATTCAATGTATAATACAATGGACAGCAAAATTGCAATACAATATCAACAAATTTGTGTTCGCATTAATTTAGGGTGCCAGCATGTCCTCCTTTAATTCAAAATATTGATACGTAACAAAATTTCAGTAGTTTTAATACCTCATGCTGACCATGCTGACTTGTACAACAAACTTATTTGACCGCATCAACTAAAACTGACCATATGTGCACTTTAATTTGTAAATCTATATACCTGCATAGTAAATCAGCCATATTTTTTATGTCAGGATTCAATATATAATACAATGGACAGCAATATTGCAGTACAATAACAACACATTTGTGTTTGCATACATTTAGGGTGCTAGAATGTCCTCCTTTTATTCAAAATATTGATGCGTATCAAAATTAAAGTGTTTTGATACCTCATGCTGACTTGTACAACACAATATGTTGAGCGCTTCCACCAAAACTGACCATATGTGCACTTAAATTTGTAAATCTATATACCATATATACCCGCATAGTAATTCAGCCATATTTTTTATGTCAGGATTCAATGTATAATACAATAACCAGCTGATAACAACAAATTTTTGTTTCGCATAAATTTAGGTTGCCAGCATGTCTTCCTCATATTCAAAATATTGATACGTAACAAAATTTCAATAGTTTTGATACCTCATGCTGACTTGTACAATGAAATAATTTGACCGCATTGACCAAGACCAAAACTGACCATATGTGCACTCTAATTTTTAAATCTATATGCCAGCATAGTAAATCAGCCATATTGTTTTATGTCAGGATCCAATGTATAATACAATGGACAGCTATATTGCAATACAATAACAACATGAACAACACATTTTTGTTCGCATAAATTTAGGGTGCCAGCATGTCCTCCTTTTATTCAAAATATTGATACGTAACAAAATTTCAGTAGTTTTGATACCTCATGCTGACTTGTACAACAAAATGATTTGACCGCATTGACCAAAACTGACCATATGTGCACTTTAATTTGTAAATATATATACCATGTTGACCTGCATAGTAAATAAGCCATATTTTTTATGCCAGGATTCAATGTATAATACAATGGACAGTAATATTGCAATATAATAACAACAAATTTTTGTTCGCATTAATTTTGGATGTCAGCATGTCCTCCTTTTATTCAAAATATTGATACGTAACAAAATTTCAGTAGACTTGATACCTCATGCTGACTTATACAACACAATTATTTGACTGCATTGACCAAAAACTGACCTGCATATGTGCACTTTAATTTAAAAATCTATATATATCCGCATAGTAAATCAGCCATATTTTTGATGTCTGGATTAAATGTATAAAATAAATGACCGCTGTTGGGATGGCGCCTAATTATGTCTTCTCCTGGCACTCCTGTGAACATGTTAGTAGGACGGCAAATATGAGCAATAAGGAAAACAATTAATGCAATTTTTTTCCCGCATACATTGAGAATGTCAGCGTTTCGTCTCTGTATTCATAATACACCTTATCGCTATTTGTCCGCCATTACTGGATATCACACAGGTTCCCGTAAAACTTTGACGTCACAATACAAAATATCTGACGCCACAATGCAAAACTGATTGTTTTATGCGTCAAAAGTTCAAGCGGCGGGGTCAGCCTGGATTAGCGATAAGGTGTATATTGAACAGTCACTAGGGTGTGTAAAACGAAACTATTAGGCCGCATCATCCAAGTACATGTACCCACACTGACATGTCTGAATTCATTTGTGATTTTTAATAAAAAAATGTATTTGAGGTTCTCTTCCGGTAATAGTATACTATTATTCTATTATGTCGGTTGATTGATTTTGTTTGTAGTTAAACGTCAAGTGACAACTATTTCATTCATGTGTACAAATCTCTCGACAAATCTGACGAATTTGACGAGATTGTTGGTAGTTTTACCACATCGTACATATCCGGACACTGTACAACTGTACAATTTTCGTTAGAATATTCTGCGGGAAAAGAATAATAAATCCAATCCAAATCAGTAAAATAACAATGAAATATCCATGCATGTATAAATGCGTAAAGTGAAAATTATGAAAGGACAGTTAAAAAACGGGGAACGAAGTAACGTCGACAAAGATGTTGATATCCCATGATATACGAATGTTGTTCCGATGCGTTGGATAACCCTAATTTCTATTCGCCTTCTAATTAAAAAAATATGATAGCTCTCTGAAATTGACTAATGTTTATAAGAATAAATAAAAATAAAAAAAGAAAGAATTGTGTTGTTATTAATCATGTCTAGTAGAGTATAGCGAGTAAAGAAATTTGCTATCAGAGGCCTTCTTGGGAAGAACAATGCGAATGGTGTTTATACATATTTTAATAAAGCTCAAGTCTGATATGAAAAGTCGCAAAAACGATAACATTTCATAAGCAGACATGTCCCCAGGTCTGATCAATAGCAGACCTGTCCACAGGTCTGGTCAGGAGCAGACCTGTCCACAGGTCTGGTCTGCGGCAGACCTGTCCTCAGGACTGGTCAAAAGCAGACTTGTCCACAGGTCTGGTCTGGATCAGACCCGTCAATAGGTCTGCAGCAGTCATAAAAAAGCGGACCGTAGGTCTGGTCCAGCGCAGACGAAGTTAACTTGCTGGTCTGCTTAAAAATTCTCAAGTTAACTTAAAAAGCAGTCAACAAGTTAACTCTAAGTTAACTTTTGTCAAGGTTAGGACCGCACCCATCTGTATTTTCTTTTAAAATGTCATTTACACCAAACAGGGGCAGATAAGACAAGGAAGTAATGTCAAGTCAAAATCATATCACAAGGAAATATTTATTGTTTTGACACGACACGTGTAAACACTGCCGAATAATATCACCTTAACAAGATAACGTCGTGTGAATTAAGATTATAACGTTTATCATTTTTCATAAGGTTGTTGAATACAAAGTACACAGTCTTAAATGCATCTTAATTCGTCACGAAATTTAAATTAGACTATTTACCGGATTTGTTATCACATAAGCAACACGACGGGTGCCGCATGTGGAGAAATATCTGCTTACCCTTCCGGAGCACCTGAGATCACCCCTAGTTTTTGGTGGGGTTCGTGTTGTTTATTCTTTAGTTTTCTATGTTGTGTCATGTGTACTATTGGTTTTCTGTTTGTCTTTTTCATTTTTAGCCATGGCGTTGTCAGTTTGTTTTAAATTTATGAGTTTGACTGTCCCTTTGGTATCTTTCGTCCCTCTTTTAAAGGAATGCAAAATCACGTATACATAATTTAAACTGAAAATACATTTCGGACTTGTGTTAATTTTGTAATTCGCGATAAGCTATAATTCATTTTTTATATCTCCCTTACCCTTGACAAACGATATCTCCAAATGTATTTTGTTTATTACACCATTTTCACTGTCGAATCTATAATTGAGAAGTCGGTAGAAAGCAGTTAGCCGACATTTAATTTCTGACACAAATGTTTTATGATGAACACAATAATAACGAATTTAAATAAACTCATACCAATAAGGTTGTGATAAAACATTATTCGATTTTAAGCCTGAAGTGTACACATTGTATTTAAATCATATTCATTTTCAAATGTTTATACGTATGATGCCATGCTTTGTTATAATGTATAACTACTGAAATCATTCAGTTTGTGTCGTGTACTTATTTTATTTTGAATTTTCACATTTTTTAATGTTTAATACATTATTTCTGTGTTATTCCTTTTATTAGGAATACAAGTAATATACTTCAAGAGGAATTGCCATACATTATTAAATTGACAGGGTTTGTGTCACCAATAAATCTGCATTTTCGACCGTAAGATTTTTTCAACGACTGTAACTAATGATGTTCAGGACTGATAGATATGTGAGATATAAACACGCCTGTATAAAGAGTTGACATAAGTTCACTGAATTTTAAATCTCGTAAATTCTTATTGTATGTACAAAACTAAGACCTCCTAAAACTCACCAAAAATGCAAGAGGCCTCGACAATGAATGCGTGTCTTGATACATAAGCGCCATCCAGTCTGGAAACACAGACGCAGTCAAATAGTAGCAATAGAGAATGGGACATCACTGTTACTGTACATTACCATCAATACCAATAACCTTACAATGTTTCTCATAAATTGACCCATCTTTCAACCAATTACTTTAGAATTGAGAATGGAAATAGGGAATGTGTCAAAGAGACAACCACCCGACCATATAACAACAGCAGAAGGTCACCACCAGGTCTTCAATGCAGCGAAAATTTCCCGCAACCGGAGACGTCCTTCAACTAACCTCTACACAATATATATGTAACACTCCCAAACGTGTCCTTTCCCCCAAACGTGTCCGATTCCCCCAAACGTGTCTATTTTCCCCAAACGTGTCCGTAATATTCAATATTCCCCAAACGTGTCCGATTTCAGAACCCCCAAACGTGTCCGATAATTGTTATTCGCCGAAACGTGTCCACTATTACACGCCAGACCGCCACACGTCTTTTAGCGCTAATACATGTATGTCCTAAATGAAATCGATAACGTTTACGGCAATTCTATTTTAGAGGGAAGCAATTGATGAGGCAGCCATTTATTAGCATTAGTTTGTTCAATGCCGGTTGTTAATGATTATCATAATTGCAAATTTAATCTGTATCATATGAATTAAATTTTGAGAAATTGCTTATTGTCCAGTTGCAAGTATTTCATGCTCATTAATACATTTTTGTAATAGCGAACATACAAAAAATTAAAGGTAGTTGAATTAATTGTTTACTGTGTAAATTATTTGTGTATTATAAACTCCGGTGATGTCTTTTATATCAATCCGACGGCGATCGTTCAGCATTATTTACTTCCATTTATTCAACAGTTCTAATATTTTAAAAGCTCATCCAATCATAAACTGTTATTCAGTTGGTTTTTTTTAATTCTAGGTTTCGAGTAGATAAGTTCTACAACTGTATTATCATACCGGGAGCCAGTCCACATTTGTCAACACTGGTATCACGCAGTACTTTGATAGTGAACAAATGTATCCCGTGGAATTGTTTAGTAAAACTCCCTGGACGATATGACCAGCTACGAATATTACAATAAAGGAGATATCGTTGATTACAGAAACAATCCTTCTATGAACAAATGGACTGCTGTTTTTTGTAGCGGTTTCTAGCGAAGAGGTGTAGTAATACAAATAGATAAGTTTCCTAGACGACGCACATTTAGCACGGTTAAAGATGATATATCAGACTTCTGTTTTCAAATAAACAGACACTAGATGAGAATGGCACAATAAAAATGTATTTTTACTAATTGCAAATTAAACTTGTACTGTATCTATTAACTTTAGACTGTTGATTACGTATTTTAAGTTGCAAGTATTTCATGCATATTTAGAAAAAACATACAAGTTTTAATGTTTTAATGTTTTTACAGTTGTAGTGTATAAATTAACTTTAAATTGTTGATTGCGTATTGTCCAGTTGCAAGTATTTCATGCATATTTAGAGAGAACATACAAGTTTTAATGATTTTACATTTCTAGTGTATAAATTAACTTTAGACTGTTGATTGCGTATTGTCCAATTGTTTGATGAATATTAAGAGAGAAAATAAAAGTTCTAATGCGCAGAGAGAGGGACATTTTGACTAGGTATATGTACAGTCTATATAAACATGTGTGTTTACAATTTACATACAACATAGCCGAAATGACGCCCCACTTTTACCCAGCTTATACTGCCGGTTTAAAAAAGACATTACGACTTTATCTTTATTTTTAATGAAATGGTAAAATTGTTATCATTAATGAAATACATGTAGCAATAGCCAAATCACGCTTGATATGGACACGTTTGGGGGATTGGACACGTTTAGGGGTTAGTTGAAAAATGGACACGTTTGGGCGCCCATACATGTTTTGCAGTTCAGTGACGTCGATTGGACACGTTTGGGGGAATCGGACACGTTTGGGGGGAAGGACACGTTTCTGAGTGTTACATATATATTAGTTCAGTGATAATGAACGCCATACTAAACTCCAAATTGTATACCAGAAACTAAAATTAAAAATAATACAAGACTAACAAAGGCCAGAGGCTCCTGACTTGGGACAGGCGCAAAAATGTGGCGGGGTTAAACATGTTTATGAGATTCTTTGCTTTTTGTTTCCTTTTTTTTTTCAATTTTCAGTGGCATTTAATGTATCATTACAACCAACTGTTTAAATACTATGGAATGCTTGAGTAACTATAGAGAACCATCGATCATCGGCAAGCATTTGTTTTCTAAATATGTACCGTTAATACATGTTGTGCTTTTCTTATAAGCATACTGCTCGTCAATCATTAATGTCTCATAAAATTTTAGAAATTTTAGTTTCTACGAACGAAAAAGGTGTTGTATGCACTTTTTGACCGTAAAAAGTTAGTGTAATGTACAAAAGCTACAAACACACCTAATATAAGATCAGGTTTATGTTTCTAAAATCAGGTATGGTTTTACCAAAAAAAGGAGTTTCCCTATAAAGATGTATGTTTGTAAGTAATGTATGAGGTGTGATTGGAAACTGGTTATTTTTAAACTTGAAAAGCATAGTTCGACACACCATATATAATTTTATCCTGTAGGCTAGACAAGCGCCATCCACCAGATTATTACAAGGTGCTCAATTACAATCTAACTCGTTAGTTTAACATAGAAAATAACATTTACAATCAACTACGATAGGCATATCTACACATCATCATTAACGGTATGAATACGTGTTATTTTGTTATACAATTCGAACCAAGGAAGCATCATTTGACTGAAAACCATAGCGAAACGGAGAAACGGAGAAACCTAGTCAATGCTAGTCACACGAGTTGCTCTTCTTAGTTATATACTTAGGGATATATCGGCTGTAGAAGAAAAAGACGGATCGTTAATTTGAATATATGACATGTTTGTTTTCGTTTTCGTTTTGTAAACACTCTCTCCAAAACATTATCAATATATCTTCAGTAAGAGCAGACTCAGAGATATACATACTAATGACTGCTACAATACACCTCCAGGTAAATCCACATGTACTGAAAATAAGGACAACAGTAGTGTACCGCTGTTTGAAATTTATAAATCCGGGTTACATTCTAAAACTGAGGGAAACACATCCAGTATAAGAGGAGACCTACGACACAACAGAAACACAACATTAAAATGTAACACACACTGACACAAACTATATTATAACAAAGGCTATTTTCCTAACTTGGCACAGGATATTTTAATAAAACACAAATGGTGGGTTGTACCTAATTTCGAAGCATGTTAAACCTCCAGATTATATTACAACTTTAAATGTAACCTTAAAATGACTACAGTACATGATAGGACAACAATACAAATAAATGACAGAAACTAAAGGATAGAGAAACACACGAATTATAGCTCACAAAAGGTTCAAGGTTTAAAATTTAATACGCCAGTTTCTCGTTTTGTCGACACAAGACTAACCAAAGACGATTTGATGAAAATATTAGAAAGCCAAACAAGTACAAAATTGAAGAGCATTGAATTCTAAAAAATTGGGCCGAATACAGCTAAGGTTTTCTGCCGAGGTTGAGAACATCCTAATTATTTAGAATAATTCCTTATTTTGCAAACAGTAAATTTTTATAAAATGACTATATGATATATATAAATGATAAAACCGGTGACTAACTACAAAATAAAAATGGATAGATAAATAAACTAAACCAGCATATTAAAATGCACAGCCGCGTTAGCCAAATCGATAAAAGCACAAATTTAAGTGAGGTCATATTTGAATTTCTAAAAGTTTCCCAAAATAGGATAAAATTAGAATAGAATTCAAGGTAAGGTTTGTAATGTTGATATAACATGTATTAATAAGAATGAAAATTGCAATACTAACTAATATCAAATTGTGTTAGTAATTCGATAATCAATTTATTATCTAGCTATATCGGTATGCCAAACAGTAAAACCAAATATCTTGTATAAATTTAGTTGAACCTTTATCAATGATCTGGATGATTATTTATCTTTACTATAACACGCGAAAACAACAGAAAAAAAATAAGATTAACAACTAAACCTATGGTAAACGATATGCCGGATTTCGCAAATAAAAAAAATGCAAAGAAGGACCTGTATGTAACTCTACGAAGTTCCATAAATGCCTGTGGCACATTGGTTATTTCAAAACATGTGAATGAAAACACTTAAGGTGAATGTTTTTGCGTCACGTGAATCAACAAAATTCTGTTAATAATCAATTAAATATAGTTTTAAAGTAGGTGTTCCTTCATTTTTTATTTTATCGCAATATTTGAACAAATTACCAAATTCAGCATGTCAACATGTCGGCTTTTGTTTACGATATATCAAATGTGGCTTTGAATGTAGATTATGAAAAATAAATTAAAATTGTATATGTTTTTTTAAGTATTAAAAAACTACTTTAACAAGTGTTTTAAAGTAGCCCCGAGTCCCTATGCTTTAATTTGATACCAACAGTACCCCAATATTTTACCTATCGACAAAGATTGAGTATGCGTAGGAACTATTATGTTTAAATATGTACTTATTTCTTGAATTTTCTTTCTTAGTTGTGTCTCTAGAAAATAAACTCATCATAAATACCAAGACTAAATTAAGTATATACGCCAGACTCGCGTTTCGTCTAAAAAAGACTCATCAGTGACGCTCGAATCCAAAAAAGTTTAAAATGCCAAATAAAGTACGAAGTTGAAGAGCATTGAGGACCAAAATTCCTAAAGGTTTGACAAATCCAGCTAAGGTAATCTATGCCTGAGGTAAAAAAAAAGTCAAGTGTCTATGAGAAGTGTGTTTTATTCCAATTTACTTGATGTCTGATTCCTGGTTTTCTGTAA
>CM034351.1:2092962-2126481 GCA_019925275.1 Mytilus edulis | reverse complement strand
TAAATGCATTTATCTTTGACAATATTTGTTTTCTAGAATCGACTTTCTGCAAACATGTTCATAAACAGTTTTAAATGTCCACTTGTGAAGATAACCAATAAGGAGTACAACTTAATAAAAGTAATCATGTTATGATACGTGTTGTAATCATTAAAATAAGTAAACCGAACAGATACATTATAATATATATTTTATTAACCAATCATGGTGCCCAAAATTTGAGCTATACAATAAAATGAATTATAAAATAAAGCACAGTAATTGATCAGAGTTATTAAAGTACCTGAAAACAGAAAATAATGTTTTTAATCAATGGGTAAACCTCGGACTAAGAGAGACAACTTTTGGTCAAATTTTTATTTTTCTAGTTATCAAATTTCAATGATATGTCTAGGAGTTTTATTGGTTCTAAAACAAGTGATTTAAAACAAATTTGAAAATCAAACAAATCTGCTGATTAAATGATAGAAAAAAGGCATATAAACAGCTTAATTTGTTTTGTTTTAATTCATAATATAAAGACCGATGTTGTGATGTGCTATCTTTAGAGGAGAACATTCAAAAAGAAAATGCAAATCATCTTCAATGGCGTATTTTAAACATAGCTATTCCAATGTGCATCGAGGAAAACGATATAATAGTTACGTGTATATATGGATAGCAATGTTATCAACACTACCGTTTGTTAAAACAACTAAAATAGACCATGGTATTCGCTAAATCATTTTGTTTTCATCAACACATTTTTAGTAAATGGATATCTACTGCATACGCTATTTCAAACATTAGTGTTCAAGTTAAATACATTCAAAAGTATGTACAGATTAAACGAAAAGAAAATGTATAGCTCTAATTTATTTTAAAGTTGTACAGCACTTGGATAACAATACATACACTAGTGGTTACTCAACACGTTTGTGTACATGACGTCTTAAAGGAAAACAACGGGAAAATAGCAACTTTTACTATGTTACATCTCACATGATACCTAACAATGTGTATCTTTTAGTAGAAAAGTGCAAAATATAAAGAATGAGAATGAGAAAAACAATATTTTCGACGTGGCATGCCTTGGACCTCTGCGATTCAATAAAACAATCAAATTATAGGTTGCAAGAAGTTTAATTGACTACGAGAAGTCCTTTGTTATTTGTATTAATTCAATTATGTTTGATTCTTGCTATTCTCTGAATTGATTTATTTTTGACAAATGTTTGTTTTCTAGAATCTACCTACTACTAACATTTTCAACTGTTAAAGATATCAATTGAGGAGTACAACTTAATAAAAGAAATGCAGTAATGATACTTTTTATGAACACAAAGATAAGTTAATCAAACAAGATACATTATAATAACAAGGTATTGTATAAACAATTTATGTTGCCCAAAATTGCAGGTATGCAATAAAATAAATTTCAAAATAAAACACAGAATTGATAATTGATAAGAATGATAAGAGTGATTATAATACATTTCATCAAAGTTACAACATTAAAATGCATCTCATTTATAAGATAGTAAGTCTGTTTGAAGAGACAACGACATGAAAAATGGATTTCTGAAATCAATGTGTAAACCTAGGACGGACTAGGAGAGACAAATGTTGAAATGACTAGAAAATGTATCGCTCTCAACTATCCGAAAGTTAATGAGAGCACTTGCATAGATTCTGATGTATTGGACTATGAAACTAAATTCGATGACTCAACAAGTTTGTTTTTATGACATTTGTTTAAAACAATTCTAGCATGCCTCGAGTCATTCCTTTTACGTTCTGATTTGTTGTGTCCTTGACAACAATCTATTATTCCATTTCATCTATTTTATCGGTTTTCAAACACTTGAAATGCATATTCTTGACCGCACTCGTTAATAATCCGGAAAGGAATTGTACATCGCTAAATCCTCAAGGAAAAAAATTTCTATCGATTAATCCTCGATGAAAGTACTGCATATCATCAGATTTTCTAGCCAATGATTAATCACCTGGCGTAATATTCATGATATTGAAATTCACTGTCCAGTTAAGTGTGTGGGTATATCATCCCCACTCTTTATGGTTGTATAGTTCACTCATCTTCATTGCAATCTGTATTAGAATTAAACATGGTAACGTGCTATTCTTTTCGCATTTATACATATTTTTTTTTTCAAATTGATTAAGTCAATTTCAATTCATTGAAATGTCTTCCGTATAATTCAATGGATGTATAGACCCCGTTTTGCGGCGTTATAATCAGTCAGTGAGACCTAAAATAAACAAAACATATATGATATACAATGTTATTGTCATTTCCAAAGTATTAGATGATACTATGAATACACATTAATTATTTAGATTGTACACACATTGTTAAAAAGTACCAATGTAAGTTCTCTTAGACATGATATAATTTGAACAACAAATAAAACACGATTATCAATAAAAGTCTTAATGCAAAGTATACCTGCACTTACAATATTGTAGGGAAATATGCACTTGTGCATATGTTTGAGTTTATTTCAGAAAATAAATACCATATATCTTTATTATCAATGATCTATATGTTACCATTATCTAATCAATACTTTATGCGTACCGTTTGGTCAACAGTTTCAGTGTTATATGACAATTGCATTATATTCCACCACTCTAGTTCAACCTGTAAGGGAATGACGTATACATCTTTTATAATTAGTGCACGTGTATGCCTCATGTATGTCATGCTTATTCCCAAATATCATGTTGGATGCTCTTTATTCAATGACTACAGACTGATGAGTTACATCATTTGTCAACGTTTTTGATGTTTACATGATAAGGCGTAATGATCATTCAGATTAATGATAACTGCTAAATAGCGAGACTTTAAAGAGTAATTTAAGAAACAATTAATTAGTTTGTTTATAGATGTTTTGTTATATATATAAACTAAGTTTGAAGTTTAAACACAAAAAACTAAAGAACAGAGAACAAACGACAACAAAATGTGCTACAATTGTTAACAACTCCCTTGTTTCAATTTTAAGCAAAACTATCGGACGACAGCATCACAGTTGTTTGCCGTATGCAACTTAGTTTTTACCAAGTGCAACGTAGTATACAATTAACATTATTAAAAACGGAAATGTATTCAATCAAACAAACAGTGAACCGTTGTCTCAGTTGACAATGATTCCACAATTTGGGAATGGTATACTAATACAGCAAAATGTAAACCGATTTGCTAAAGAGAAAAAAACTAGATTTAATATCACTTACCGCTTGTCTGTGTCGTACAATTTCATTTATAACAATTTCAGTCGAAAAAATTAAAGTTACATGATTATCATAAATAATGTAAAAAAGTTATAATGTTAACAATAATAACAAATACATCAACATGAATGAAATTATCAAAAAAATAGTGAATAGATAGACGATATTGAAAAGAAGTAAGAAATTATTAACATGGCCAACACGCTTGTGTCCCATGTGTAGAATAATCTGCTTACCAGGTTCAACCCACCATGTTTTTTTCTTAAAATGTATTGTACCAAGTCAGGAAAATGGCCATGGACATATTATAGTTTGTCTATGTGTGTTACATTTTAGTGTTGGGTGTCTGTTGTGTCGTAGTTCTCCTCTTATATTTCATGTGTTTCCCTCAGTTTTAGTTTGTAACCAGGATTTTTTTTTTTTTCTTAATCGATTGATGAATTTCGAACAGCGGTATACTACTGTTGCCTTTTTTACCCTTCCGATGCACTTGAGATTAGTGTTTAGTGTGGTTCTTGTTGATTAGTCTTAAGGTTTCTATTGTGTGTGAAGTGTACTATTGTTTGTTTGTCTTTTTCTCTTTTACCCAGGAAGTTGTCAGTTTGTTTTCGATATATGATTTTGAATATTCCTGTGGTATCTTTCGACCCTGTTTTTTTAGACCTAAAAATTCAATAATGATACATTTTATCAGTGAAGATAATATTACAATATAGAATATAAATGTATCTTTAATTTTCATAATAAAAACATTGCACAAGCAATTTGCATAGAACGCATTGAAGCCAACGTTGAGATAAAACAAAGAATGCACATTCGGTTAAACATATAACAAAATATGATTTTACTAAGTAAAGCGCTAAATATGAGAAATTAAGAAGCAACAAGCAATTACAAATAAACAATATAAACACATGAAGGTAACTAATACATTATAAGCAGTCTTTAAACAAATGAAAAAAAATATAATTTTATGACAAATTTGCAAGATTACCTTTAACATTTTTAATACCAATTGCCAACACTGGCTATTTCGTTTCTTAACTGAATGCAAACGATTGCATTAATAAAAGCAAATATAAATGATAGTATATTTCATTTGTGAAGACAGTATTAGAATTATAAAATAAAAAGGCAACATTAACTCTAAGGAGTTGCATTTATAAAAGCAAATATAAATGATAATATATTTCATTTGTGAAGACAGTATTAGAATTATAAAATAAAAAGGCAACATTAACTCTAAGGAGTTGCATTTATAAAAGCAAATATAAATGATAGTATATTTCATTTGTGAAGACAGTATTAGAATTATAAAATAAAAAGGCAACATTAACTGTAAGGAGTTGCATTTATAAAAGCAAATATAAATGATAATATATTTCATTTGTGAAGATAATATTAGAATTATAAAATAAAAAGGCAACATTAACTTGTATCAGCAACTTGCATGAAACGCATTGAAGCCAACGTTACATTGAATTTGCATTTTTGAATGTGGTTAATCAAAATAGCAAGATATGTTTATTTTTAGAAAAAGACGAATGTGACTAACCAGAAAGCAACGTATAACAGATATAAACACATGTATAATAACATCATAGGATCTCATTTATCTTCTAATAAAACAGAAGTATAAGTACAAGTATTTGTATAGTACCAATTACTAATCTTATAAAAATATAAATTGTCCATGGATTTATGAGTTTTGAACAGCGGTATACTACCATTGCCTTTATTTAACAAGTTGAAAATATAAAAACAAAATATTTTGTTATAAACTGTTTGTAACACTGACTTTGTTTATATTTCTTAGTAGTGGTTCTCAGTTGTGACACTTTAAACATATATTTTTTTTTCAAACGAATGTCCGTGTAAGCAAGGATATTGAGTTGTTTTAATCAACGTTAATTGCATAGAAACGAACCATCTTTAAACCACACAATGCGTTACTCAACATGTTTGGTCAAATTAAATTCTTCAATTAGACTAATAGATGATGTTCGATATCAACTTAAATTTTGATTTCACTGAGGTAGCATTACTTATTGAAGACGTTAATTATAATAATAGCATTTGCCATGTTAATAATCATGTATCTACTTGTTTGTGATTGTCTATCATGCGCATATTAACTTTCAATAAATGAAATTTATTCTTGTATGTTAAATCACAAATTATAATTCACGACAGATGAAGATCAAGTATAGTAAATGCACATGATGTCCCCCCGATCTCTACCTAAATTCCTGCATTGCCTATACTTGGGATAAAAGTAGATGATTTGTAAATGTATGCACTTCTTGATAAGATATAGAAAATGATATCTCAAATGAAGTCGACATGTGCAGCGGCGTATTGTTTAACAATATATAAAAAAGAAGATGTGGTATGATTGCCGATGAGACCAAAATGGCACAGACATTAACAATTATAGGTCACCGTACGGCCTTCAAAAATGAGCAATATGTCAATATTTATCAACATACCTGATTGATTAAACACAAATAAACTGGTAATCTCACTGGTATCGTTATATAGACGAGTTGGCGTAGATCCTGGTACTTTATTCACCATCAGCAACTGATTGTAATTATGATAATATATGTAACGTCCAAAGACACCAATAGCGTAGTAGCTTCTCGTAACATGTGTTGAAAGTATTGTTTTAACATCAGAACCATCGTCTTTGACTGATGTCATTATACTATCGTTACTAATCCAATACAGTCTGTTTTCATCAATGTCTACATTTATTTTAAAGAAAACAAATATTATCTGATTATCTGTTGTACCCTTTATATTACGATATAATCCCTCCGAGAAACTAAATGCAAAGCAATCAATGAACAAAGACATGTATGTTCTCCTCTTATATTTGATGCGTTTCCCTCAGTTTTAGTTTGTAGCCCGGTCTTATCTTTTTCTCAATCGAGTTTTAAACAGCGGTATACTACTGTTACCTTTATTTTAGTATGCATTTTTTTTTAATTTCTACATTTGTAAAACAAAAACATCTGATAAGAACTACTAAAGTTGTGGACCTGAGAAATATTAAGTCATGAACAAAAAGCTGTTGAACACAAAGACGAAATAATTGAAGAAAGCCTGTCAAGTGACATAGAGGACATACTTTCAAGTTCATTAATCGTACGATATTGCATTTTAAATTTCTGATCGTATATCAATATGACATGGTTTTCTGCGACTAACAAATGTTCTTACATTTTAATTGCGAAAAATATGCGACCAATTCTAAATTTGAAACAATCGCTTAGATAAGTGAATAACTATGATGTAATTGTTTTAAAAATGTATTCAAAGCACTTTGCAGTGTCTGTCAAACGCTTACACTTTAGATGTTTAGAGAAAAAACATAATAGAAACAGTGTAGATTTAGAACTTTTTAATGTTTTAATATACTGCTGATGCTGGTGGTCTATAAATATGGTATTGAACAATAATATTCATACCCATGACCAATAAGTATGCTATATTGCCAAACAACACGAGCAAATTTTGTGGGACCTAGATGCTATTTAATTGTAAAAGATTGACCATACAACGTCAATTACAATACATGCAATGTATTAATGAATTTTACACTCTATTTTTATTTTATGAATATGTTTTATTTTTTTTGCACAACAATGAAAGTTTTTTTACATATGCTGTTTAATTTGTGTTCGATTTGACGATTGAGTTGTTACACGTTTTCATTAAAATACTAAAACATATATATATATATATATACATAGAAATAATAACTTATTTACATATAAATTACCACTTCATCAACTGTGTCCCCCATCATAGAACTGCCGTGAACGTTATTCGTGATAATGGGGAATGTGCCAAAAAGACAACATAGAAAAAAAAACAAAAAACAAAAAACAAAAACTTTTATATATATATATATATATAAGTGCCTATAAATAGCAGCACATGACATACAAATCTATGGGAGTGTGGATTAATCAGTACAGAGATTAATTCAATTACACAAATAAAATTATAGATTGCCTAACAATCGTCCTTTTTATCCAGTAATATTGGCCAATGGACGTTGCTAACTTCAACTACCAATTATGTAGTTTTAAGGTTGCTAAATCCAAGTGCAACATATACATTGAGCTGCAACATTTTCTTATTTTCAAAGCAGCTAAATTCTATTGCTCATAGACATTGAGCTGCAAAATTTTCTTATTTTAAAGGCAGTTAAGTGCAACATAGACGTTGAGCTGCAAAAGTTTCATATCATCTACATCCAATTTCACCTGGATAGATGCACGCTTGATAAAGCTAGTTGGTCTAGCGAAATATTGCGTTTATTTTCATCATTTTGTAAATATTTAAAACATTCTTATATTTACATACTAAATAGTGTGTTAAAATTACATTGTTAGGCAATCTATATATATATATGTTCGACAAAAAGCATATAGACAATGACACCTTTGATTATCTCCGACCTCTTGAGAACGAAGCAAAGGCCGGACGATTCTATATGTTGCCTAAAATACATAAAACGGGCAATCCAGGTCGACCAATTGTGTCAGCGAATAGTCATCCAACTGAAAAGATATCAGAATTTGTAGACCATCATCTAAGACCTCATGTGAACGAACTACCCTCATTCATTCAAGATACAACTGATTATCTCAAGAAAATGGAAAGCCTCAATCCTTTACCAAGCAATACTATACTTGCATCCATGGACGTGTCTTCTTTATATACCAACATTCCACAAGACGAAGGAATAGCAGCCTGTGAAGAGGCATGGAACACTCGTAGTGAAAAAAATCCTCCTACTGAGTGCCTTGTTACACTTCTGAAACTAGTACTGGAGAATAACAACTTCTCTTTCAATGAAAAACACTATCTCCAGATAGACGGTACTAGTATGGGCACAAAAATGGCCCCGTCATATGCCAACATATTTATGGGCCAACTTGAAAAACGCCTCTTGGCTAGTGCTCCATATCAGCCCTTATCATGGTTCCGATTCATTGACGATATTGATTTCAAATGGACAGATTCACAAGAACATCTTAATGAATTTCTAGAACACTGCAACTCTTTCCACCATTCAATAAAATTTACATATGAATCATCTATGGAGAAAATAAACTTCCTCGATACTACGAGTTACATCAAGAACGGAACCATTATAACGGACCTCCATACCAAACAAACGGACAAACATCAATTCCTTTCTCCTAAAAGTTGCCATCCTAAACACTGCTTCCGTGGTATCCCATTCAGCCAGGCATTGCGAATCAAGAGAATATGCTCTACTGAAAATACGAAAAATGCTAGACTTGGACAACTTCGTAAACATCTAGTTGTTCGAGGATACAATAACAACATCATTGATAGCGCTTTCGAAATAGCAAACAAAACTACTCGCCAAGAACTTCTTGAGTACAAAGATAAGAATAAAGTAGCTAACAGAACACCCCTTGTACTCACTTACCATCCTGATTTTAAAAATGTGTCATCCATTGTTCAGAAGCATTGGAAAATTATAGAAAATGATTTAAATCTAAAAAAAGTATTTTCTTAACCACCAGTCATGGCCTTCCGAAGACCTAAAAACATCCGTGACAAATTAGTGACATCTGTATTAGCAAAGCAGCCTAATCCATCGCCCGGTTGCTACAAACAATGTGGTCGAAGGAATTGTTTGTGTTGTAAAGCTGCCAATACAAGCAGTTCTTTCATCAGTTCCGTTACTAAACAAAATTATACCATCTACTATAATTCCAACTGTAAAACGGAGAACTCAATTTATATATTAACATGTGACACTTGTGGCATTCAGTATGTGGGAGAAACAATGGACAAATTTAATATTCGGCTCAATAACCATCGTTCATCGTACAAAACCAACAAAAACTGTCCTCTCACAAGACATCTTCGTTCAACGAAACATCCTTTTGATAATGTCACTTTCCAAATTATAAAAGTCAACACCGAATGGGACACCACGGTGAGAAGGAGAAGAGAAAACTTTTGGATCCACCAACTCCACACTTTAGAACCTAATGGTCTTAACGAAAAAGACGAAAAAAGAAACAGGAAAGATAAAGAATAATTTAAAACAAAGCATCGTCCTATTTTTCCCGTAATATTGGCCAATGGACGTTGCTAACTTCAACTACCAATTATGTATTTTTAAGGTAGCTAAATCCAAGTGCAACATGTACATTGATCTGCAAAATTTTCTTATTTTCAAAGCAGCTAAATGCAAGAGGTCATAGACATTGAGCTGCAAAATTTTCTTATTTTAAAGGCAGTTCAGTACAACATAGACGTTGAGCTGTAAAAGTATCTTATCATCTACATCCGATTTCACCTGGATAGATGCACGCTTGATAAAGCAAGTTGGTCTAGCGAAATATTGCGTTTATTTTTATCATTTTGTAAATATTTTAAACATTCTTATATTTACATACTAAATAGTGGGTTAAAATTACATTGTTAGGCAATCTATAATTTTATTTGTGTAATTGAATTAATCTCTGTACTGATTAATCCACACTCCCATAGATTTGTATGTCATCATGGTCATGTGCTGCTATTTATAGGCACTTATATATATATATAAAATATAACAACTAATTTTATAACACTCATTAGTGTGTTAAAGTTACATTCTTATACACTAATGTATATATAACTCGTCTAAACATCAACCCAACAATGTTAGATCTATAAATTTGCTTTCGCAAATTTTTGGTTCTTCCCTCGCCGGGATTCGAACCCATGCTACTGTGATATCGTGACACCAAATCGCCTGCACTGCAGCCGTCCCGCTAGACCACACGACCACCTGGGCTCTCAAAAAAAGAGCTTTCGCTGGCCGTGTGTTACCTTTCCACGTCAGTTTTAATCTAGCGGCGTACTGCAGTACATGATATATAAGGCATGAAAATGTTATTGTTACAGATCAGCTAAATTATCTATAGTAAAGGATCCTACAAATGAATGTAAGATACAGTCACAGAAAATAATTATATTTATAAGTACGTCTGAGTCAGTGACAACCCTACAACAGATGTATCCGTCGGATCGCCATCAATGATGGTGATACATGGCTGTGTACATAATGTATATACAACTCGTCTAAACATCAACCCAACAATGTTAGATCTATAAATTTGCTTTCGCAAATTTTTGGTTCTTCCCTCGCCGGGATTCGAACCCATGCTACTGTGATATCGTGACACCAAATCGCCTGCACTGCAGCCGTCCCGCTAGACCACACGACCACCTGGGCTCTCAACAAAAGAGCTTTCGCTGGCCGTGTGTTACCTGTCCACGTCAGTTTTAATCTAGCGGCGTACTGCAGTAGATGATATATAAGGCATGAAGATGTTATTGTTACAGATCAGCTAAATTATCTATAGTAAAGGATCCTACAAATGAATGTAAGATACAGTCACAGAAAATAATTATATTTATAAGTACGTCTGAGTCAGTGACAACCCTACAGCAGATGTATCCATCGGATCGCCTTCAATGAAGGTGATACATGGCTGTGTACATAATGTATATACAACTCGTCTAAACATCAACCCAACAATGTTAGATCTATAAATTTGCTTTTGCAAATTTTTGGTTCTTCCCTCGCCGGGATTCGAACCCATGCTACTGTGATATCGTGACACCAAATCGCCTGCACTGCCGCCGTCCCGCTAGACCACACGACCACCTGGGCTCTCAAAAAAGAGCTTTCGCTGGCCGTGTGTTACCTTTCCACGTCAGTTTTATTCTAGCGGCGTACTGCAGTACATGATATATAAGGCATGAAGATGTTATTGTTACAGATCAGCTAAATTATCTATAGTAAAGGATCCTACAAATGAATGTAAGATACAGTCACAGAAAATAATTATATTTATAAGTACGTCTGAGTCAGTGACAACCCTACAACAGATGTATCCATCGGATCGCCATCAATGATGGTGATACATGGCTGTGTACATAATGTATATACAACTCGTCTAAACATGAACCCAACAATGTTAGATCTATAAATTTGCTTTCGCAAATTTTTGGTTCTTCCCTCGCCGGGATTCGATTTTATATATACAGTTCTACTGATCGATGATGAATACAAATATAGTATTTGATAAGACACAACATGATTTAGTTTATCATTTTAAGAACAAGTCATCAACGATAATCATTGGCTACATACCTATAGTCATACATCGAACAGGTGTTGATGTAAATTTCACGATTGGTTGTTGTTCAGATGCATTGAATCTAGATTTGGATACTCCTACATTCTCTTCAACTATATACATCCAACTGAAAGACAAAAATAATGATTGACAACTTTGGAATATTTCAGCTTCATGTTAAATTTGTGTTTGTGTATGTATGTGTTTTTTCTTTGTGCATAGACAAATAATTCATATTAACGCAGTAGTCTTGACTAACAATTAGTATAAATCACGAAGATTGAACAAACTCCTCATCTTTACTAGGATTTAAACGCGTGTACGCAAGACCCACGTTTTGTCTACAAACAACTCACCAAAAATGATCGAATCAAAATAAATAAAAAGGCCAAATGAAGCACAAACATAAAACAAAGTTAAGGCATTGGAGCCTCATCCATTCCCTCTTTTTTTCTAAATATAGCTGATGTTATATATACCAAGGGCAGAACATCATGAGTTCTACGTGTAATTCACTTTGTAAACTTTTAGTTTATGATTATGACCATATCAATGGTAATTTACATCTGACCAATGGGCTAGTGATATCTTTGGTGGTTGTATTTACTAAAAATGAGAATGAAAATGGGGAATGTGCCAAAGAGACAACATAGAAAAAAACAAACAAAAACAAAAAACAAAAAACAACAGCAGAAGGTCACCAACAGGTCTTCAATGTAGCGAGAAATTCCCGCACCCGGAGGCGTCCTTCAGCTAGCTCCTAAACAAATATATACTAGTTCAGTGATAATGATCGCCATACTAATTTCCAAATTGTACACAAGAAACTAAAATTAAAATAATACAAGACTAACAAAGGTCCTGACTTTGGACAGGCGCAAAAATGCGGCGGGGTTAAACATGTTTGTGAGATATCAACCCTCCCCCTATACCTCTAGCCAATGTAGAAAAGTACACGCATAACAATACACTCATCATAGTAACCATAATTAGAATTGTGCATTCCAGGCACGCATTTTGTCTACATGAGATTCATCAGTGACGTTCGAAAAAAAGTAGTTAAAAAGCCACATAAAGTACTTGGATAGAGATAATTGAGGACCCAACTTTCCCAAAGATTTTGTTAAGTTAAGATAAGCCCACAACTGGGTCTTCAACACTGCAAGCAAATCCCGCACCCGGAACCGGGCTTCAGCTGGCCCCTAAGCAAAAACAGTTCAGTGAACATAGACCTCCCACTAAGCTTCAAAACATATAAACGAACTTAAATCAAAAACACAAGTACTCGATTAACAAAGGCCACAGGCTGCCTTTGGACAGGGGCAAAGATGCCCGGGTTAAACATGTTTTGTGAAATCTTAATCCTCCATACATCAAACCAATGTAGATTAAACAAACAGAGAGGAAAACGCAAAGTGAAACTCAGATATAATGAGTCTGAGTTGGTTGTCAAAAAGGTGGCACGAGAAACTAAGCAAAATGACAATGATACATAAATCAACAACAGCCAACTAGCAGTAACTGACAATCCAACTCAAGACTGACTTCAATTAAACTGATTGAAAGATTATTTATATCATCATGATCATCTTAGAATGTGCATGTATTACCACTTATATCGGACATGCTAATATATGTTTCACATCTTGCAGTTTGCAATATTTTTTACATGCATAGTTTTAATTATTTCTGATACTCAAATATGACTACCTCATGGCATTGATTGCGTTTTTAATATTTGGTACATTTTATATTTACGTTAATTTGTTCTTAGATTCTATAACTTATAGCTTGTTTGACAATGCAACTTGGGGTGGGTTTTTTTTTGGTTTTAATTCCACGGTGTTTGGTGTCCTTTGTTAAGGCGATCAGCACTTCTGTATGGACAATTGGTAAATCTGACTATAATAACCAGTCATTCGTATTAATATATACTATAATACGTTTGCTTATGTGTAAAGCTATATGTGTAATCTGCATTTATCTTTTTATACAAATTGTGCTTACATAAATTAACATCACTTTTACTCGTGTTTCTTTTTCAGTGACGCCTTATCTGCTTTTTTTATATTCATAAGCCCCCAAAATACTTTTTCTGTTACTTTATTTTTAATAAACTGAATATTGAATTATTATATATTTAGACATTTGCTTTTAACTCGCATGATTGTTTCCTTTAACTATGACCACTCCTGTGACTATTCCTAATTTCGTTTGTTCAAGTAGGTGTGATCAAGCATGAACAAATGACATAAAATGGCATCATAACCATTTGACAGATGGTGATGATTAAAATACTATATGTGACTCATATGCTTAAGTTACGGAAAATATCTAGCTATAATATTATTATGAATTCAAATGCTGCACGATCTAGCTTTAAATTATACATTGTATTTATTGATTACATAGTTTTCAACGGCCATTTCGCAGTCTAACACGTCTGACACGTCTGAGTTTTAGAACTTATAGTTTGGGCTTTGTAGTTAACGTAAACCACGTATGTGATACCTGTGCAATAACACTCGTCTACAATGAAAATCTTCGACAATAACAGTGAACTCACTGCTGAGGCACATTATGTTGAAAAGGTTCGAATACATGAGACAAGCTTTTACCAAACACAAATACGGATAAAAGAACGGGCATCGGTTTTTTGAGTGAGATTGACTGAACTACTGTGATAACTCTGTACATTTGTTATCAAAATATAGTCATACTTGTTCAATGCCTACAACAAATGTCGTACCTGTTAGTAAAATCAAGTCGTATCACCCAAGGAACACTTAGAGAAGTTGACACAGTCTTTTTATTTGTTCCGTCTAGATTGGATCGTGAGAGTGCACCATAAGTAACCCAGTATATATGCTCATTGACTGAATCAACAGCTATTCCTGTTGGATGTGGATCTGTCGCGATAATGATCTGTAATTTTATGTTCGTTGATGGATATGGAAATCTATATAGATTATAAAAAAGTACTGAAATTTAATATGTTCATTTGATATATTTATCTTGTATTCAATACATTTTTTTTTCTATTTGTTTTTGTTATCTTTGGTAATTTATTTATTTATTTTATTATATGTAATTAATCACTATTTCAAAATAAATCTCATTTATTTGAATTATTTTTTTAATAATTGGTTTACATTACATTTTCTTTGTGATTGTAAATAGTGTATAATCTGGAAATAAATAAAATGAGTCGGAAATTTACACTTACTCGTTTTAATTTAAGTAACAGTGGGCAAGATGATATTAGAGATGTCAAACTATATCACTTGAAAAGTCGTATCATTTTGATAGTAATAGTGTTTTATGTCGTTAATGATTTGACTATTACTTTTGAAGTTATCAGAAAACGAATTAACATACCGAACAATGTCAAATTTATCGAATCTTGGTAAATAAACGTATCTGTTTGTATAATCGTAATCTAAGGCGTACACAGTACTTTGCACTTGCTTAACCAATACAGTCGAATTACGTGTTTCAACATCAAATTCGATAATTGAAGTGGAGTTGGAGTACAGAAGTTTTCCCAAACAAGCTGAAATAAAATGTTCATAATATTAGTGCAAATTATTTTATACAAAAATAATTTCCTAAAAACTTAATGGTGTCACTTTTGATTAACTCGCGATTAATTTATCAATTGATTGTATTTAGGGTTTAAAATGACGAAATATGTAAACAATACTACTGACGACAGTGCCAACATGTAAAGAATTTAAATATTGATTTGATAGGATTTAGGAAAGTTTAACAAGGATTGATAAAAAACAGGAAAACATTATATAACAATAGCAGTATTCTACATTGTCTCATTCAAATGTACCGACTTAACTGAGTGTAATTTATTTGTTAACCAATGTTTTTTTTAACAAAGTAACCGAAATACACAAAATTTCAATACAATTTGATGCATGGCATTTATCATGTAAATTATGTATAAACTATTGTCTCTGATTGAAATAATAAAGAGTCCCTATAAGTTTCAGACTGATTTGACGTGGAACTAAACTCCAAATTATACACAAGAAACTAAAATGAAAAAATCATACAAGATTAACAAAGGCCAGAGGAGGCTCCAGACTTTGAACAGGCGCGAAATTGTGGCGGAGGTAAACATGTTTATGAGATATCAACCCTCCCCTATGCCTCTAGATAATGTAGAAAAATAAACGCATAACAATACGCACATTAAAATTCAGTTCAATAGAAGTCCGAGTCTATGTTTAAAGATGTAACTAAAGAAAAAAAATGACAATAATACATAAATAACAACAGACTACTAGCAGTTAACTGACATGCCACCTCCAGACTTCAATTAAACTGAAATATTATGTCTGTATCATATGAATATCCGGCACAATCCTTCCCGTTAGGTGTTTAGTATCATACCATTATGACATATATGAGAAAACATAACCCGTGTCATGCCAACAACTGTTTTTCTTTTTAAATAAATGTGTTTAGTTCCGATGGAAAGTCCCTATAAGTGAATCAATATTAACGCCAAAATATGCAATCTTTAATGACCTGACAACAGTATCGTAACTTTATCCCTTCTTAATAAGGCTATTTAAAGGTTTTATTAGCTTCTGAAGTGAATACTGACATTTTTGCTCTTCATAAAGAATATTTCCATGAAAAAAAATTGATTGGAAATACCTGAACGTATAAGATGTCCTTATACCGATGATAAAATTTAATAAATGTTTTGACTAGTTTGTTAGATCGAAAACCCGGGTGTAATAATTTTTCAGTAATATATAAATTTCTCTCGCTAAAATCTAAATCATTGTTACATACACGAGCGAATCGTACAAGTTGAGATATATAAACATCGTAAGATAGTGACTAGGGAACTTGACTATCTATATTTTTTAGCCATAGCGTTGTCAATTTATAATTGATCTACGAGTTTGAATGTCTCTCTGGTATCTTTCGCCCCTCTCTCAAAGAACACACGCCTTATAATTTGTTTAATTAATACTTTTAACTATTTAATACAGTTTTTTCCTGGTATTGTTTATTTTATTATTATGTACTATGTTATTGTACAGTATAGACTGAGGGATCAAATGATTTGCAAACATGAAGTTAAAGTAAAATGTCTTTATAACCTCGAATGTCCGTTAAACATACTTTATAATGTCTTATTTACATATGCAATTTATATTTGTTCGAGTCTGCAAAATATTGTCACTCCAATAACAAATTGAAAGCAGAAGGAAACAACAAACTTCAAGTCGTTTACAACATACATGTCTCAGAATACATTCAATATCTAAATAATACAACACAATATCGAAACATACATACGTGATGACTGTGGTACGCATCGAGGTAATAAACACATCAAAAGCCATATAATAACATCCATTGTCGTCAATGTAAGAATCTTATTCTTCAACTTATAAGACCCGTAAACCCAAACGTGTCCAGCTTTTATATCAACAAAACGGGATTTTTAGTTACATGACACCGTAATGGATTTTTATAAAAGATATTGTACCAAAGTAAATGAAAAAAAATATCCCTGGTTATGCACTTGATAATGGTTTCATCAATGCTCGTTCATTCGATAAGTCATATAGAATCTGTAGTGATATTTACGTGAAATACGGACACAACTAGTTTTATATCCGTTCTATTGTTATACTTCATAGTTTCTATGTTTGAAACAAATGCAAATTGAATAGATCATTGTTACGACTAACAATGGGTTTTTACCACAGGGTGTGACGAGAAGAATTTCTGGAAACCCCTGCTTCTATTACCCGCTTCTACATCCTGCGAACACGGTCCATTGTTATTCGTAATTATAGATTTGTTTTTATATAGCATGAACATTACTAATAGTGTTCACTACAAATTGTTTCAAGATATTAAAAAAGACATTTTAGGAAATAATAAAAATATTAAGCATCTATTTTGAAAACAGATACACTCTTTTAAATACTCAATGCTTGAAGGTAATTTTTTATCCATGTCATTTTTTTCTATTTTAAAGCAGTGATCTCTAAAAAACAAAAGGGGGATTCTAACTCTCCTTCCCCTGGTTACCCAGTGGCCGATCCGGGTTGAGTGTTCCGCGCGTTGAACCCGACTTTTAAGAGACTGTTGGACCTGATTTTAAAAGATCAATGCATTTGATTGGTTTGACCCCCTTTTAATCTCTAGTTGGGTACCCCCGGCTGAGTCAGACCCTTATTTCCCAAAAAAATAAATTCTTAATCATTATATACCTATATGGAACTATTTTCATTCAGAACCATAGGTAATCCTTGTTTCAGAATCAACCCAGACGATACCATGTTTCAATGAAATATGCTCCAAGGCATAAAATAATGACTTCAGGTCGTTGTTTTCCTTGATAAAAATGCAATCTATAATTTACTTCAAAATTATATTCGTCTGGTCGTTTTTTTATGCCGATTTGGGAATTTATTTTTTAAGTTCAATCGATGACAGGTGTAAAAGAAATCGTCTTTTCCGCATTTTAATTTCGGTAACAATAAAACGTGAAATTTGGTTAATTTATCGCTACAGTACAGAAACATTGTCATATATGTAAGATGCATTTCAATGTAAACTTTCATAAAATAAAGTCAGGTTTAACTTATTCACGTGTAAGGTTTTGAAAATCTATTGAGTCACACGAATAAATTGATTGATTAATGCTTGCTTTACGTCCAGTTGCAAATATTGCATGCACGTTCAGGACGATACAATTAAAAAGGAAATCATTCTGTGACCCACATGATTTATATTTGTCTTCCTGTCAGTTCTAAACTTTTTTTTTAAATTTATGTATATCTTTTACTCTATCAAAAGATACTTTTATATTCAATTGAAAAACATTCACGTAACGGTATATCACAAAACAAAAGCATACGCATTCCCTTTTTCATAAACTAAGTTGGTACAATAAAATTACAATGTGTCTTGTATTTGTCATACACCGTTATCGGATGGTGACAATTCATTTGTTTCTTTCTTCATGCAGTTACAGTAGTACTTTTACTGTATATCGATAATAATTTTTAAAAGGTTTTATATCTAGATTAATTGGTGAGTTTTATTTCACATCTAACTGAGCCGTAGGGCGTATTTAAACCTAAACGCAATATAAAGGAATATCCCACTTTTAGTGTGGTCGGTAAAATAGGATGCTAAATTTTGCAAATCTTTATAAAAAATAATGTTTCTTTGACGGTATATTAGTCAAATATTTTAAGTTTTTTCCTGTCGCAAAACAGACCTCGGGGTCGGTCTTTCATTTGATCAATCCTGACACCCCTCGCTGTGTTCTACGACAGGAAAAATCTTAAAATATGCATTATCTATAACTTAAATCTGTATCTTTGTGTATTTAGCGTATCTGGTAGTCGGGTTTCTAATGCAGACACACCTATCCCTTAGTATGTCCGAATATGAATGCTTGTTTATTCTCGTGAAGAGTGAAAAGGAAGGGGGGCTTTTTAAAATAAAACCATAAGATAGAAGTTATGATTACATGTGTTAAACTGATACAGGTTAGTACTTTGAGTAATAATATTCCCTTTAATTTAGTCTCTCCTATCAAAATCCACGCTTGCAAAAAATGTCGTCCGTCTTCTACCGGTCCTTATTAAAAAATGTATGCAAGGACCATGATGTTTTTGTTGTTTGTGATGAAGTTACACACGGTATTGTGTCGCAAGATGTAACGTGTATAATTGACAAACTTGACGCCATATACTAACTTTGACATTTTGTTATCAAGAGCGGAGTACCTACTCGATCGACTTGTATCAAATAAATACAATATTAGGCTGAAGAAATGTTTCAACATTCATCATGTATAAGGCAATTAATTACGTAAGGATCGTTCTTATTTTCTGATCTGTGATGAGTTGAAAACAAATGCAAATTTTTCAAATTTTATTTTGGATAGAATTCATAGCAACCTTTAAAAAAATGTTGCTCCCGGAGGGAGCAGATAAATTTAGCCTGCACATTTTTTTTTTGACAAATTAAACATAAAAACTTAAGTATTTATTTCATAAAAATAGGTCATATAATATTAATAAAATATAATTTTATAATAATTTTAGTAAAATTGACTTGTTTTAGATTTAACTCACTTTTGTCCAATATCTGTATGTGTCTGTGCGAATTTTCAGACTATATTTAAAAGGCTCTTTCTCTATCTTTTTAGCACTGATGGTTTTATTTTACAAATACGTATTTACATAAATGTTTAGAATTTATAAGACCAGTATACCTCGCATTATAATCAGTTACGTATGTATAAAGGTGTTTTCGATTTGCGTGAAAACTTTTGTCCATTAGAAATTATCCCTCGGTCAATCCCCCTTTTTTCTCTGTGTCTAAAAAGGGTCTATTCCTTATGTGTATGTGTTTTTCTGATCGGAGTGTTATTTTGATTCAGAAGACCATTTTAGAATGAACATGTTCCCAGCATCATGTTACTGCCAAAACAGTTCGTAAAAAGTGTGTACTTATATAAAAGACGCCACTGTGCAGAAACGTAAAATGCTAATATGACGTGCTTCTTTCGCTTTGTAAACAACACCGTAATAAAATTCTCCATATATCTATACTTAGCGCAGACTCAGAGATATACATAATAATGGCTGTTACAATATACTTCCCACGTAAAGCCACATGTATTGGAACCTATTTGTAAACCATTTGCCGATTTTTTTTTTTTTTTTTCAAATTGCAGTTAAAAAAGACAAAATAACTTATTCTAATTCGGATGCATAATAAAAAGAAGTAATGCACAAGAGCTCGGAGAAATCAACAAAATAAAAATAAAATAAAATTCCGTTAAAGTCTTTTAATGTTTTTAACGCATTTAAGTCATTTCAAAACATGACGTCATTCAAATGAAAACGCTACAGTTGAACGTTTCCTGAAAAGTGAACCATCGAAATTCGTATAATATTGTATTAAAATTGATTTGTAAGGTAGGTTTTGTTTTATTTTCTATTCTATTGCATTTTTCGCATATTTACTGATTTCAGCAAGTCAACATGGCGGCTCCTTAGTTGCAAAATGTCAACTTTGGATTTGACGGTAGCTTACGAGAAAAAACATGTAAATTAAAAATGGCAAATGTTGGGTTTGTGAATTTAAAGAATTAAACAGATTTTTTTTCTAGCGGTTATTCACTAAACAATCCATGCAAGCTACAGATTTTATGAATATTTGAGCTTTATCGAACCGGGAGTAAAAAAAGAACAGGATAAAATTCGAATATCACGGCCCAGGCCATGTGTAAATTTCCAACATTCTATGGCTTCCATGAATTATTTCTTAAATGACACCCTTGGACATAATGGCTAGATATAGGGTAAGCTTTCCGAAAAAAATTGTAAGGTCAAAATGTTTGTGAAAACACCCGACTAGTTAAGCCATTTGTATGAACTTATAGTTTGTATCTTATAAATAGGTTAGTTTTGTATTATAATATGGACAAAACATATGTTTGGACATAGTGGCTAGACATTCTATTTTTCAAAATTCTGCTTCATGTAAAAGTTTTTTTGTACATTTGAAACTTTTGAAAAAAGTAAAATCACAAAACTACTGAACTTAGAGGAAAATCAATTCGGAAAGTCCATAATCACATGGCAAAATCAAATAACAAAACGCATCAAAAACGAATGGACAAAAACTGTCATATTCCTGACTTAGTACAGGCATTTTCAAATGTAGAAAATGGTGGATTAAACCTAGTTCTATAGCGCTAACCCTCTCACTTTAATGTCAGTCTCATCAATATTTACATTGATGCGTTAAATAAACATGTTTATCTTTTTTCAAAACTTTCTATTGAGTATATATTTGATATGATATGATTATTTTATAGGGATAATAACAAAGTTGAAATTTTGATAAACTTTCCTCATAACACATTAAGACAGGTTCCTCTGCTGATCATTTCGTTGAATGCATGCTTCAAATTTCAGCCAATACCAAAAAAACGGGTATGACGTTATAATGTAAATCTAGTAGGAAGTTGATTTACTAAATTTCGCAGATTTGATGTGCAAAATGACAACGGAATATAGAAAAATGCGTTTTATTTAATCTGAACTGTTACGCCGGACATGCAATTTTTAACGCAAAAGTAAGATTTGTGTCATCAATAAAATAAATCCTCGCTACATTGAAGACCCATTGGTTGCCTTCGGCTGTTGTTTGCTCTATGGTCGGGTGGTTGTCGCTTTGACATATTCACCATTTCCTTTCTCAATTTTATGATGGAAAAATGTATAGAATTAACTTAGAAATAAGAAAATTATGTCCAGGCCTTTCTGTAGAAATATGCATGTTGGTGATTTTATTTTGTATTGGCAAATGGTTGCTGTTTTAAAATCATGTAATAACGTAATTTAAATCCCAACGCATTACCGTGCGTAATGTCAATTAGAATACACGATACAGGCAACCTTGACCTGCTGATCCATTTAAGTACACAAATCTAACGGAAATATGCAAAACAGCTTTGACATTTGGAAAATATGCTCACTTGTCAAAGTTTAAACGAAGATAACTAAATCATAAGGTTACTAGAGGGGATTTCGTGGTTCAAATTGTCAATAAATATGCTATTGGTTATATATTTTTCATTTAATAATCCATGCTAACAAATATAGGGTTTAGAATGGGGTGTAAGTTAGTTATACAACTCGGGATATGGCGTGTCTGTATAAGAACTGGCTGACGGGGTTTCGTATCCAGACACACCTATCCCTCGGTGTATAAATATTACAAACCTGTTGTTAAAACGGGGATTATATTACATGTACATTTGTGTTGTTAGTATAACCATTTGTCAAGCCTATGTTGATTACACATTTAATAGAATATTAATTACATGATTTCCATTTAATTAATTGCAGGTTAAATGTTGTGAATGTGTGAGACGCGCTTTGCCTATTTAAACTACTATTTAAAAACTTCAAAATAGTGTCACACATTTCTCTAAAAAAAGATTAACAAGACGATTATCTATTTATTTAGTTACTGATCAAAGATACGTTGAAGCCTTTTGGTTTGTGTGTGTGTGTGTTTTTAGTTACATTAAATACGTTAAAACTTCATAATGTTTACTTATATAATAAAACATCATAACAATGTTATATAGCACTTAAATGTCCTGGTCATTAAATGTCTTCATATTTTTGATAAACATTCTTAAGGTCAATTTAGTAAAAATTATCGCACATGTAACGTTTGAAAGGTTAGTTTATGTCGGGATAGGCATAACGTTTTAGCAAGGATATTATACGGAAAACAATGAATTTCAATTCTTCCTTCACTACACGAAAAGGCAGATTTACAACAATTTGGTCAATCATGTAAATGTTTGACAAATGTAACTACTTTTCTGCCAGATATATTTGCGGACCTACTAATGTATATGTTAATGCATTATTCCTTTGGCATTATTTAGGACGTTCTCAAAGATATGCTAAAGATAACTATTATATTTCCATATCTTTATTCATATTCTAAAGATATGTAAAGATAGGCCTTAGATTTGCATGCACTTTCCAGGATAGTGCATTTTACGAATAAGGGACAAAAATTAAAAAGAGAGGAAATCACATGACAAAAAAGTCACGATTTACAAAAAAGTTACGTACATATTAAGTTTGATTATCATTATTTACAATGAACAAGTTTTATATTTAGGTAGTTCGTTGTATGACTTTCATTTAACATAGTTCTAGTCTAAGGTTATTTTTTACTTTTGTGTACCATTTCGTTCAATGTATTCATCCTCTGGCGTTGTTGCATGTCTCCTCTCTACGTCCTGGGTAGCATTTTTCATTTCTGTACTTTTGTCTTTGTGTTGTAAACGTTCACATTTAATTTTTTGTGTAAATGCTTAATGAAACTTGGTTGATAAAAACGAAGCACTCAGTCTGCCATAAATTAGTAAAATTTTAAATTAGGAAGCTAATATACAAAGAGTTCCAAGTGATGAAGTTGAAATCATTCCTTCGTAAATTTTTCGAACGCCATCACGAGTTGGTGGACCGCCACAAAAAATCTGTTTCAAAAATGATAGAGGGTATGTAATAGTTCTGTAACTACAATCTCGTCCCTTTTTCTCGAATGAAACCTACCGAATTAGGTTTAAACTACATTTATACTTTCATTTTCAACGATAGGTGCCACGTATTGAGCAGGATCTGTTAACCCTTCCGAAGCACAGTGGTTTTTTTGTTTGTTTTACTTTGCTGGTTTTTATTCAAATTACAATTACAAATCTACAACCTATAATGCAAGGTTCATTATTGAATAAATATGAATTGTTAAATCTTCTAATGTATCGATAACTTGTCCTGTAAATAAGCTTATAAGTTCAATTAGGGCATGCTGTTGTACTCTGTGGACAACAGTCGTTTAACACTTTAATGTGTAGAACACCAAAATAGAATTTAACGATCTAGACGTAACTTTTAAAGAAAGTCACCTGTCGTCATCACAAGTCAATTTTTCAAAACATATTGTGTCATATCACGTATTAGATCAGTTAACAAACACATGAAAAAGTTCAAATAAGGATATGATCAACTTTAAATTACATGTTCTTGTAGGGAAATACTGAAGAAATAAAAATAACAAACCCACGATGACTCTTAACATTTTACCATTGAATGTCAGATATATCATAGTTTCCTACTTTATTTCTTGTACTGACTATAATATTGCAATGATAAATAAACATGAAGTAAAACTAAAACCAAATGTATTGAATCATATAAGAAGCATGAATATAAGAGTGTGTACAGAACTTTCAGCTTGGCACAAGATGGTCCGAGACCACAATTATTTCGTGGTGCATTTCTTAAAGCCAATAAATGCAAATTAAAAAAATCCCACCTGCGCTTCTCAATAAAATGTTTACAATGTGTTGTATTACTTTTGGGAAAAATTATCAAAATTATAGAAAACTTCATCGGTTCTAACTCAAAATGTGGACAATTTTATATTAAGGGGGTCTTGAAATCTTTTAACAGCTTCCTACGTGCTAATTTTAACCTTTCTCAACTGGACCAAATCACTACTTTTAAATGCATTACCCAAATTTTAGGACAGTTTCATTTCTACCTTGACTCACTATTTGAGGCATAAGACATGGAGAAATACATTTGGAAGGGGTATAAACAAAATTGGCAAGAAACACACTGTCAACACTAAGGACTACATTCGTGGACAACGAAAATCAAGGAACGACAATTATGGGTTGGACCAGATAACAGATAACAGAACATACTATTTAGACGATCAAGATAAAATATGACCGCCTTTTGATAGACTTATACGAGAGAGGCAAAAAAGTGGTATTGAACAATAAAAGCATGAAGCAATGATTAATGTGATTCATATGAATGTTATACTGGAAACTTTTAAAACACAGTTGTCAGCTAAATAGAGAGATTGGAACATAATTCCGCCATATGATACGTTGATATTTGATCGACAGAAAAGAAATAAAAAAAGAGATAAAACCAATGATGTTGAATCACAGGAGAAGCTGTATTACCAATAAATACAACACTGTGTATAAATGCACGATCTAAAATAATTATGCTGGTTTGATAATAGCTAAATATACAACTGTTTTAGTTTTTTAGAATAATGCATACATTTAATTCATATATATCGCGTTCGTAAGAAGGCAGGAATATATATTCACCGAAATAGCGACCATTTTTATTTCAAAAATCATTTTAAATTGTTTTTCAAGTGCTGTTTAATTATATGTTGACTTGAAACTGTAATTAAAGAGCATTTCCTTGGAGCTCAACTTATGCCTAATGCAATATTTGTTTCATTTAAATTTTTGTTATAATTAACTATGTTAAAACTGTATCAATAATTATTTTTCTTTTGAATTTGACTTTGTTTAGTTTGCATTATCTTTTTGTTGAATCTCAAACTAAAAGCTGAAAATAGAGATTGTTTTAACAGGATGTTTTTTTATTTTCTTTCAATGGTATACCATATCTGATCAATATATTTTTTTTCACACGTTATGTTTTCTTTTTTGTTAAAGTTATCTTTAAACAGTGAAAAAGGTTAGTATCGTCTGTTTTGAGTAGACATCTGTTTTTAAAGACGGTCTTTTCATTACGTATATTAAGATTTATAATTATGTATTATTTTCTATTTCTAACCAGCGGTTGTCGATATAGTTCGGTATACATCATAAAGTAAGTTAAAACTAAATACCTTAATAATGCAATAAAAAAAGCATTATTCTTAAAATGTTGGTGTTTCGCATACAATCATTTCCATAAAACAATCCAACAAATACATAATGTATTAGAGAATTATCAATATAAAGGTAAAGTCGACATTCTTTTTAAATTTTGAAGCGGTTTCTTGTGTCATATGTTTGTGTGTTTAACACACATTTATTTGCAAATTTTTCATCTGTAAATATTATTTCTACTTCAACTGGCCAGAGGTTAATATAAAAAAGAAGATGTGATAAGATTGCCAATAAGACAACTTTCCACAAGAGACCAAAATGACACAGACATTAATAATTATAGGTCACCGTACGGCCTTCAACAAATTAATTTTGTCACAAGAAGTGGCTATATTGTTTTGCATGCTGAGTACACTTGTAATTCCTTATTAACAGTCTATGGTACTAAAGAAAAAACAAATTCGTCATGTTTAGAAATATTTTGATCAATATCGCTAGCGCACTTATAAATACAAGTTCACAAAGAGAAAAACATCCTGTTAAAGAGATGTTCAAAAGATATTTATCTCTTTTCCACCTTTTGTTCGAAGTTTTCAAAACGATCAAAAGAAAAGATTAACCGAACAGAACAAAGCAATGCAAGGTTTAGATTACTAAACTTTTAAAAGAAAGAGGATTGTAATTTCAAATGAATATACTGACTCCTTTTCTACAAACATTGTTTAGAATCTATATTCATTGTTACGAAAGATGCAGCTACGATATGACCACACAGTCAAACTGTAAACAATGAACCATCTGATCACTAACTCATATACTTTATTAATTCCACTTGCGTGTGGGCATTCAATTGCTTAAGGGCATACGATACAGTTACAGGGGAGGTAATGACGTTGCTAACGTAAAATTTTATTTTCGCGACGTCAAACTGCGTGTGGGCATTCAATTGCTTAAGCTGTAAGTTAATACATGTTGGTTTGATTAGGAAAAGGATCCTCCAGGTACCTTATGCATTGGTCCCCTTCAATGGATAGTAATGACATCACTGAATAAAGCAAAGGAAAATTCAAAAAGAACATTCCTTTATCAAATAACAATAAAAAAGCTCACACACATCAACCTTGTCAATTGAATGGAAATTAACTGTCGTATTTCAAACTTTTCATATAGTTTCTCAAGTATTGAAGCATTAACTTATGGTTGTCATATATATAATAGTTGTCACTGTATCAATGCACTGACCTATTTTGATAAGGGAGTTTAGTTTATAATTAGGTGATTGTATGCGTACATTTAGAAAAAAATCTAATAATCTCATGAATTAAAGGGAATCAGCCATTCGCATACCTTTACTTACAACTATAACATTGAGTATACATATACCTTATACTGATATGATAAAATAAAACAGTAATTGTCCACTGAAATGTTAAGTGTAGGTCACACTGCTAACGTCTTGAGAAAAACATCTTTGATTGATAATGATTTCTCAAAGTCCTATGTCTTAATATAAAAACAATGGATACGTTCCGGATTGCGACATCACTTGATTTTTTTTAATTAACAGTAAGTTTCGGACATATCATGAATCTGAAATAGACTGAACATTATACGTCATAATTCAATTTGAATTATGCCTCGTAGCCTAGACAAACGATACATTCACATACATTTTTTATATAAACTCTGTTTCACTGTCAAATCTATAATTGACTGTCGGAATAATTTAGTAGGCCGCTAAATTTGCTTGCTGGTATTCAGATGTTTATTAATTAATACAAAATTGTCCAATGAAACAACGCATTTGTTCTTTGCGTTATGCCTTTTATAAGGAATTATTATAATATAGCTGTAGAGTAGCTGCCGTACATTATGGATTTGACGGGGATTGCGTCACTAGTACAACTGTATTTTTTATAGTTAATAAAGGCAACAGTAATATACCGCTGTTAACATATTTCCTTAAACAACTGAAGCTCGTGAACTTCAGGAATTTCATTCATTAATTTCAGATATGTTAAATTCTCTGTACAAAGATGTGACATTAGTTTATTGATTTTCGGTTTATCTAAATCTGAACAGTATACATAAAAACATTTGAAAAAATTCTCAATAAAACATTCTTGAACTCACTAAGGTAATATACCAAGTTACACCCCAGTTCTATTCTTACACTTCATAGTTTCTATTTTTGAAACACGTGTAAATTATATAGATCTATTGTTACGAATAACAATGGATTTTGACCAGATGCTGTGACAAGCGGGGTTTCTGGAAACCTCTGCTTCTACATTCCGAAAACAAAGTCCATTGTTTTTCGTAACAATAGCAATTGGTTATTCTTTAAAAAGCAGGAACATAAGAAATTACTAATAGTGTTCACTACAAATTGTTTCAAGATATTAAAAAAAAAAACATTTTAGGAAATTCCAAAGCGAAAAAAAAAATTAAGCATCTCCTTAAATACAAAAAAAAACTTTTATTACTCCTTTGTTAAAAGTAATGTTTTATTATCCCAGTCATATGTTTCTATTTTAAAAAGGGGGATTCTAACTCTCGGACCCTCCCTCTTTATCCAGTGGCGGATCCGGGGTAGGGGTATCGAGGGTTGGACCCGATTTAAAAGATCAATGTATTTGACTGATTTGAATCCCACCCCCTTTCTGTTGAGTTGGGAACCCCCAGCTGGATCAGCCCCTCTCTCTAAAACACAGAGTTACGAAACATCAAATCTTTATCTTTGTATGCTAAGCGTGCCTGGTAGTCGGGTTACTATTGCAAACACACTCATCCCTTTGCAGGTCCGAATATGAATGTTTATTTATTCTCAAGAAGAGAGGGGGACTTTTTTCCCATAAAACCGTAAGATAAAAAATATAGTGATGATTACATGTACATGTAGGTACTTTGGGTTATAATATTTCCTTTATCTTAAGTCTCTTCTACCAAATGCAACGCTTGTCAAAAAATGTCGTCGGTCTCATACCCTTCCATATTGACAACTGCATACAAGGAGCATGATATATTTTTGTTGACCTCCTAATCCATATTAACCCAAGGATTTAATTGGAATATGCCAAACAACCTTGACATTGGCAAAATAAACTCAGTTACTAGTGGGGTTTCATGTAATAAAAAAAATTCTTATAAATCATGGTTTGATATTGTCTTATAGGGTCTTTGCATCGGAAATAAACACATTTATTCTAAAAACCAGTTGTTGGCTTTATATGTGTTATGTTCGTCTCATATTTGGTTTTCATACCAAATCCCTAACGGGAGGTATTGTACTCGATATCCATATAATGTAGACATAATCACTCAATTAGTTTAATTGAGGTCTGAAACTATCATGTCAGTTAACTGCTAGTAGCTATGCTAATGTCTGTATCATTGTACTTTTATTTAGTTTTTTTTGTTACCTATTCTGAAAATCGGATTTTGACTTCTTTGTATTTTTGAGTTTTACTCTGCGTATTGTTGTGTGCTTGTTTTTTTCTACAATGATTATAGGTATAGGATGAAGGTTTACATCGCAAAAAACATGTTTTACCCATCGCATGTTTGCTCCTGTCCCTGGTCATGAGCTTGTGGACTTTGATAGTCTTGTATGATTTTTCATTTTAGTTTCTTCCGTATATTTCGGAGTCTAGTATGACGTCTATTATCACTGAACAAGTGTACATTAATGTCTAGGGGCCAACTGAGCACGCCTGTTGGTGCGTGAGTTTCTCGTTGCATTGCTGGCCATTTGTTGGCCTTCGGCTGTCTACTCTTTGGTCGGGTTATTATCTCTTTGCCCATTCCCCATTCCGATTCTCAATAGTATAAGGTAATTAGAACTTTAGTATAGATTAATAGTATACTTTAGTTTTACTTTTATTGAACATAAGGAGATGACACGTTTCGAATATACTAGAAAGCAGAATTATTTACAAAGTAATTTTATACTCTTCATAAAAGTTTAGGTCATTTACTGATTAAATTGTTTTATATGTCGGTCTTTTTAACAAAGGAAATTGTTTGGGGAAGACATGTATGGTGTTAATGTCTCATCAATTTGGGATTACCTGATACGAGAAAAAAAATCACATTTAGATTTCCTGTTCCGTATTTTTTTTTTTGTAGACTGATTCGAATATTGTTATAATTAAACGTAATGCATTTGAATATCAACAACAACCAGACAAAGTATACTGTTCATATCGGCTGATCTGACATTGAAATTTAATTCAAATTAAAATTACATTTTTTCTTTAAAAAAACAATAACATTTAGTCATTTAAAATCGTATCCTCCCATAACTATTTCTAGCAAAAATTGTTATAATACATGAGCATATTAGAGCTGGGTCTGTTATTTAATTTTTCAGAATTATCGTAGTACAAGTCATACAATTAAACTAAAAATAATTTGGAAAATAGATCCAAAACAATATGAAAATAAGATAGAAATAACAAAACTACATCCATGCTTATTTTGATAAATAGAGGAAATCTATTATTGTTTTCCCAATATTGAGAAATGAAATGTTTTGAACAAACAACACTCAAATATTCGTAAAATCTGAATTTAATGCATCATGTTTTCTTTCTAATTATATTAACAAGAATCCGTGTCCACATATGGTTATTAAATGGCAAAATGGAACAAAAATGTATATAATATGTTAATTTTTTAAAATTGTTCTTATGGACCGTAAATTGTATGAGTGTTGTTTAATTGTTGTATAAGAAGCATGTCGTATGATATGTATAAGTGTTCCTCGTTTCTCGTGTCTCGTTTGTATATAGTTTAGAGCGTTTCTTTTCCCGTTTGAATGGTTTTACACTATTCATTATTTGAGGCCTTTATAGCTTGTTGTTTGGTGTTAACAGAAGCTCCATGTTGAAGACCGTACTTTGACCTCTAACATGTATAATGTATTATTTTTGAAAATTGTGACTTGGATGGGGAGTTGATATTTATTAGAAGTTTGTTTTTGGCTTATCATACCGATGTAAGAAGGTGTGAGATAAGTGGCAGTATTTCAAATTAACATGATTAACAAAAACAGGTGAACATACACTAAACGAATGGGTTTGATTTATGACGCAATGTAAATGACGTAATGTTTTAGTCTTAATTATTGTTTTGTATATTCCACTCCTTTTATTTATTTTGTTTCATAATTAATGAAGTTTTACTGCATCGTTCCTGTTCGTAATTTACTTATTCTACTTTTCAATTAAGGACCCTTTTTAATTGAATATTGAATATCAAGGGTAAAATGTTCAATAAAGTGTATCTAATAAAGTAAGTTATATTTATAAAACTACATAAGAACAATTCAATCGTATACCAAAATAAGGTATGTGTCTTAACCGTACTCTATGTGGTTTTGATCAAACTTCACTAAACCTTGACATTGATGATGATTATTTATACTGATAGCATAACTGTTTTTGAACCTTTTTGACTTTTTACACCACTAAACTATATGAGAAGTCTTAAATGATGAGGTCATAATGTTCATCTTCAAATTTATAGGCGGTAACTATATTTTGAAGACTAAGTATATGCTTATCAATTCTTACAAATGCAAATAGCTGGTCAACTTTATGCCAATAATGAACTAGAAATTAAAGAAACAACTGACACGGCTTCCTCCGCCTGATTTTTAGACTTATATCTTACTATATATCACACAGTCATCTCAGTACCAGAATCTATGACAAAGGAGAAAATTTTAATTTTGAAATTATAAATTTCCTCCACCTTAGTAGCAATATACCAACTTTACCTGCATATGGGATATATATTTCCCAACTTATTCGATATTCAAGAGCTTGCAGTCCTACTCAGACTTTGTAAAACGTCATCAGTGTCTGAGTAGAAAGTTGATGAACCAAGGATATGTCAAAGAACGTCTTGTCCCTTTTCAAAAAAGTTCATCTGAAGGTACCATGATCTTGTTGAGAAACATTCTGTATCAACTTTGCTCGATCGTTGGCTTTAGACTGTTAACACTTCACGCAAATTTCAACACCTATTTAAAACCAAGAGAGACTAATTTCCCGCCTTTTTTTCGATTGCTTATATTTCAAATGTACAGCAATCTTTTAAAGAGTTTTTTTTTTCTTCTTTTAAAACAGTGTAACACAAATCCTTTATTGAAGAAGCAAAGCAGCCATATTATTCCGTAGACAATTTGTTTAGAGTTTCGTATTTTTATTAGAGTCAAAGTTATATATTAAAATACGAGGATATTCATCATTGATATGTTTTGAAAAATTGAAAACAACACGTTTAATAATTTCTTGCGTTCGAAGCGCTTTTCTGGATTTACCTTCATCAGGAACTCTCAAAGCCAAACATTTAAAATCCGAAGATGTATAAGTACCGAAACCGTTGAAGATAGAAAAAAAGATTGTCAAAAATACCAAAAATAAAAAGCCAAATTCATCTAAAGCCAACTTTGCCTGAGGGAATTGAAACCATAGTATCTTAATAATTTCAAAATTTATAAACATACAATTTTAGTAAAGTTTGTTAAATCATGTCAGTACTTAAATACTGACTACTGAGCTGATAATCATCTGTGGAACCAATAGTCTACCAAGAGAGGTATCAACCCAGTGTTTAAAAAAATTGAAGATGTATAAGTACCGAAACCGTTGAAGAGCTGCATGTCAAAAATACCAAAAAGAAATAATAGCCAAATTCATCTAAAGCCAACTTTGCCTAAGGGAGTTGAAACCTGAGTTTCTTACTAATTCAAGATATATAAACGGACAATTTTAGTCAAGTTTGTTAAATGATGTCAGTACCGAAATACTGACTACTGAGCAGATGATATCCTCGGGGACTGATAGTCCAAATGATACAATGCACCTTATTTTTAATTTCGGGGGTGTTATGCTCAAACACCAAAATAAAAGATAGGAGACTTATCACTATATAATATTTATATACAAGTATTAATTCTGTTCTTTCGAAATACAAAACTTGTACAGGATTAAAAAATATGTTTAATTAGCCATGTTTACGTGGTAAGCCGTTCAAACATTAACTTGTAAGAATATAAGTCTTTCTTATATTGTTGAATGATATTTTCACGGCGAATAATATGTGTGTAGAAGTTGTAAAATGCTGTGTTTGAGAACCGTTAATATTTCGCTATAATGTGGAACCAATGTTTAAGTTTAGACAAGGCTAGACGGTTAAACACATGTTTAACCCGAAACATTGTCTATATACTCTCCCGAATAAGGTAAATGTAGTTCAGTTGTACACTATTTTGTTGGCGTGTTAATAGCTCATTGTATTGTTTTAGTGTTACTTATTGCGTTTGGAAACACTGTTATTTTTATTGGTATAAATATTGATTTTGTTATCAGTACACTTAAGCCATACTAAATATTGCACATATGTAATTTTACGGTATAACAATCTGTTATATATTTTGGCAATGTACAATGTCATGTTTGTCTCTGACTGTTAATGACGTATTTAAACTAAATCTATATTGGATGTGCATGTGTAGTGATTAATATTGTAGCCTATGATACATGTAATTTTTAATACGTTGTTATTGGTTTTGATCTAGCTGTTAATAACTGTTTGTACTCTAAGATATGTACTCAGTTTCTGTATGTTTTTGAAATGTATAAGTAACGGTGTACGTCCACTCTTCTTTTTATTTATATATAACATGTATAATTCTATTAAATTACAGCTTATGAGTTTAGCCTTTTTCAACTGATTTTTTCTAAGTCGTAAGATACATGACAGTTGATAGCACCTTATGACATATTTGTTTTGACATGAGAAAAAAGGATACTAATTTTT
>CM034351.1:2015739-2092862 GCA_019925275.1 Mytilus edulis | reverse complement strand
TGACTATAATATAAAGACGACAATGGAAACTTCTATCTATCTGCACGATATGTTTCGTTAAAGGCGGAAATTAAATTAATAAATAAATAAATGACTTTGCATTTACAAGATCAACACGTAATCCAAAATAGCCGTTTTTATACATTAATGAATTTATCAAATTCCTAAATCAAAAGCTAAAATATATCAAATGAACGTACAACAACTTTTGTAATTAAACTTGGTTTCTCATATAGTTTCATATTTATAAGTGTTCACGTATTTACCGACATAACAAAAGTAATTGACATTGTATCAATACTCAGACTCATTTTAAAAAGGGGTCTAGTACAATTTGTATAATTAGGTCATTTTATGGGTTTAATATTCGGGAATAATCCATTAATATGATGAATGAAATGGAAGTAGTTTTTCACAGTCCTTTATTACGACTATTCCCATCCATTTCATTGATCTTAAACTAATAAAACATAAGCAATGAAATGTATATCATTAACTGAGATGTAAAGTGTTAGTCACATTGCTAATGACATTGATTGATAATGCTTTTATAAGGTTATATAAGAAAAAATTGCATGAATACGTTCATGAATGCGACATATCTTAAACATAACTAAGACTAACTGTATCGACGTATCATGAATCTTCAATATACTATACATTTAAACGTCATGATTCAGTTTAGATTATCTTTCGTAGCCTAAATGAATGTATGTTGTATATAAACGCTGTTTCACTGTCACTTCTATAATTGATTGTCGGAATAATGGAGTAAGCCGCCATATTTACTTGTTGATATTCACACGTGTTTATTGATAAATCCACAATTGTCAAAAATCAAACAACGAATTTGTTCCTTGTGTTATGTATTTGATAAGTTATAATTATAATATAGCTGTGGAGTAGCTGTCGTTCATTATGTTCGTTATTTGGGACCTTTTGTGTGTGGAACAAAAAAACTGATAGTTGATGTGAATTAAAATAGGACACTCTTTTTCCGCTTTGTAACAAAACTGTGAAACTATTGGAAAATTCTAAATTTAATTATCCTCAGCGCAGACTAAAAGATGTACATAATAATGACTGTTACACTATACAACCAAGGTGAATCAACATGTATTGCATCATACTTGCAAAGGTATACCATTTGTAAAAATTGCTATGCAGAACCTGTATACCCATGTGATGCAAAACAAAGCGAGTTCATCCATTAGAGCTCAAGACAATGACAAAATTCCATATGCAATAAGTTTCTGCTCTTGACGCATTTAGGTCATTTCCAAGGATAAAAACGTTAAAGCTGAGTGGTTTTTTTTTGGTAACGTGAACACTTTAAATTCGGATACTAATGCATTTATTAAAGCAGTTTTGGTGTAGGTGTTTGTATTTCATATTGTGACTATATCACCTAGTATGTCTGTTTCGTTCACACATCGTTGTAAATATAATTAAACTTGACGCGTCTGTCGTACATTTGAGAGGTTAAGCGCTATTGAAACCAGGTTCAATCCACCATTTTCTACATTTCAAAATGCCTGGACCAATTCAGGAATATTGCAGTTATTGTCCATTCGTTTGAGGCATTCTGCCATTTGATTAGGGACATTCCGTTTTGATTTTTCCTCGGAGTTCAGCATTTTTCTAATTTTACTTTTTTTTAACTATTGACAAAGATAGAGTTATGCGTTGGAACTATTTTGTTTGCAAATTGTACTACATTCTTGCATTTTCTTTCTGACCCGGCCTAAGATAGTGGTTCTACACCTTTACTGAAAACACTTTAAGGCAAACAACAGAAAAAATAGCAACTGTTAACATGTTTAATCGTCCAAGGTACCTAACAATATGTATCTTTTAGTATAAACGTGCAAAATATAAAGAATGAGTCTATTAGAGAAAATTAATATTTAAGACATGACATACCATGGACACCTCTGTGATATATAGTGCTGTGTCCCAAGAGGTTAAACTGACTGTAAGATATGTATTTTGTTTTATTACTAATGTTTAGTTCCTGGAATTCTCAAAATGCATTTATCTTTGATGATATTTGTTTTCTAAAATCGACTCACTACTAACATATCCTTAATATAAAACATTCCGTAATATCCACTGTTGAAAGTCGACCAATGATGAGAACAACTTAACAAAACGAACGCACTTTGATACGTTTTATAATAATACAGATAAGTAAACAATACAATATACGTTATAATTATAAAATATTTTATGAACCAATCATGGTGCCCAAAATTTGAGCCTTACAATAAAATGAATTACAAAGTAAAGCGTAGTACTTGATTCGAATGATCAGAGTGATTAAGGTATCTGTTAAAGAAACATGTAAACACTATAACACAAATTAATGAAATTATCATAAAAAATGTCATTAATAAAACATACGTAATTTGGACTGTGACTTGGTAAAATGCATTTCATAAACAATGTGTAGACCTAAAACTATGGTACACAACTATTGATCAAGTTGTTTATGTTTCTATTTATCAAACTACATACTAGATATTTCTAGATTTATTTTGCTTTTTTCAAAAATGAGTGAAATAAATAATTTAAGTTCAGGTAGGAAACACATTTGCAGATGACAAAAAAAAGACTAAGTTCATCTGATCAGGTATCTTTCTTTTTTTATTAAAAATTTAAAGAAGACTGATGTGGTGATCTTGTATCGTTACGGACAGGACTTTGTTTCTCTTTCGGAATCGTTGTGACCTTGTCTACACCTCATTTATTCCATTTTATCCATGACCTTTCTCAATTTTTCTTTTTAAATTCGACATGCATATAAAAGATCGGGCTGACAATCATCAAGGAACGAACTGTCCATCGGTAGATATCTAAACAATGGATAGATTAAGGTAACATTAGTAGATCTTCAAATAAGTCTTGAAAATCAATGGTTGGTGAAATATTTATTCTATTAAAATCTCTATTTACTGAAAAAAGTACGATATATTATTCATGTGATAATATATTATTGATTTCAAAGATATGTGTTCCCAACTGATATACAATAGTACTTTCGGTAACTTTTTTTCCATTTTTTTTTAATTTTGCATATTAGTTCAGTCAATATTATCTCTCGTTGTCATAATAGAAATTGTTGAATTTTAAATTACTTTTCCCATGTTTGTAACGACTCGTGTAGACCTAAAATAAAAATAAAACAAACATATATGATTATCATTGACTATGTCTTTTCCTTATTATGAGTAAAGCGAAAACGGTAAGTTTGGATTTTGAAACGTTGAGAAATTGACCAACATATAGCAGCAAAATGTCATAATACCCAGTATAACGAATATGTATGGAGTGTAGATTGTATTTTGTGTATGATAGTTTAAAGAATTACATGTACAGAGAAATATATTTTCGCATTTCGGTATACACTCTTAATAGCACATGTAGCAAACATATCCCCACAAAAATACTTCACCTCGAATAAGGTTTCTACATACAAATACAAAAACACTTATTGTAAGTAAATTTTAAAAATGACATTTTATTTTTTTTTCTATTTCAATTCCAATTGTTCATAAATGCATTCTAGAAATTAAAAATCAGCATCAAACAAGCTAGTATATAAATACAATGTATAACACAAAACACTGAAACATAATTCGATTACGTCAAAGATATTTGATTTACTCAATAAAAATGATTGATTTAGATATACTCTCTACTTAATATACAAGTGTCAATAAAGTATGTGTTGCAATACTATAATCAACACATTATGCGTACCTTTTAATCTGAATTGATATTTCCGTGTTATGTTTGACATTTGAACTGTATTCCATTACTCCAGTTTAATCTATAAAGGAATGAAAAACAAAGATATGATACTAAGCGCTCGATCATGCCTAATATGTATACAACATGCATATTGCAATATATAATGTTTGGTTGCTCTGTATTCAATGACTACAGGCATAGGAGCTAAAGCATTTTTAATTGTATGTTTATCATAACATGATAAGGCAAATGGGTAATATTCATTCAGATTATTGATCAATGCGAACTAGCGATACGTTAAAGTTTACTTTAAGGAACGTTTGTTACATTATCATGAACAGATAGTACATATGTTATGACTGCATGAATGAGTTGTCATGAAAAGCAATGTGAGCTATCGCCTTCAATTTGAAACCACTAGAAACAAACCACATTGTATTAAAAACAAACTAGTCTTTTTTCTATTTCGATTTTTCTATTCTAAAAGGTCCGGTGCTTAATGTCGGTGAATGTTGATGACACCACATTCTATCACTTTGCATATGAATACGAGCATCTATTTGACGTTACCACAAACTAAGTTGGTAAAATGTAAATTCACTTGAAATCTTCTTACACAGTTATTAGGTAGTAACAGTAGTAAACACCATTTGTTAACAATAAGTGCAAGTGTTTTAGAATCCATCAATGTGACAATTAACTTGAACATTCACAAATATAAGCCACTGTTCGAATTTCGACAAGATAGTTTACTATCAGCAAAAAACACTGACATAGCAATTAGGTTACAACAAAATGAAAGTACAAATTAAAACAAACATGGTAGCGATTTGACGAGTTTCGGCTGCTTTCAACATTTTCAGATTTTCACTTAACACAACTGTTTCCCATTCAGGAACGGTACATGTCCCACTCCGTCACTTTCTGCATTAGGAGGTCCCAAGTAAGGAACCGGTAATTTGCTGTAGTTTGATACTGTATATCATATTTGTTGTGTTTATTGTTTTGTATATAAAATGATTAAATCACGCCGTTAGTTTCAAACTTTGGGTTTGTTTTCGTTTTACATTTGTTATATTTGGGCTTTATTATCTAATTATGCAGTACGGGGTCTGCTTATTGTCAACGGCCATACACGTATGTTACCTGTAACGTGTTAACTTAATGTTATCTGTTCTCATACTGCATCATTTGTATATGGTAATTAGCTGAAAATACTTAAGATATTACCGTCCTAAAATTTTATTGACTGTTACAAAAAGAGGAATTCAAACAGCAACGGACAAGATTAATACAGATTGTTTTTTTCGTGGGTATTCATTTTTGTGGAATTAGGAAATCATAAATGTTCGTTGATATTTGATTTCGTGGTTTTGCCAATCTCTGCCTAAAAGCCAATAGAAAACACGTTCAACTTTGAATAAGTGGTTATCCCCTATCCACGAAACATACATTGGTATCCACGAATTATAATAATTCACAGTATATAAATGATCTATCTTTTGAAATGTAGATAATTTGGAAATGTGAGGAGTAAAAAGGCCCAAAATGAGATTGCTTTTTTTTTCTAGTTTATGAATACCCGAAAAGATGTTAATAACAAGCATACATATAAAAAAAAAATTAGAACAACAAGTAGTTTTAAAATTTCAAATGAAAGGCTACATACAGAAGTCATGAGGTTTTTTATAAAGATACCGTAAATAGTCCAACGTGTAGTTCTCGTTATACGATTCCGCATCTGACTGCATATGGTCGAATCAATATCATAGGTACAACATTGGGTTGACTACAAATCAAAGGCAAGATATGTCGGTTTAATAGTTTAACAGTTTAATATTTCCGGATGACGTGACTTTTTTAAGTATTTAAATTTTAAATTTAAGTTAAATTGTGTTGACCGTTGTAAAAATATAGAAAACAATGTAAGCATATTGGTCAAAACTCACAAAAAACAGCACGACTGAAGAACATACCATTCTTAATTTTACCTTTGGTGAGTTTACTTCCATTATATATGGCCAGGTTATGTTGCTGAACATATGATCTTTACATCTAACCCTGTCAATCAGTACTGACGGTGCTGCATCAAACTCAGTTGAGATGTATTAAAATGAAAAATTGAATAATTAAAGTATTGATGTACTCCTAGATTTTTTTTTTCATTTCTCTATGTTTTTCAAGGACTATAAAAAAATGTTATTTCTGGAAAGTAAATAAACAAAATAAAAAATTTCGAACACTGATATTTTGTGAATTATATTGATTTTCTGCACATATGCATTACAATAGTATTCAATTAAACAGTATTAACGAGTTTTCTCGGTCAAATATGAAATAACATGCATGGATTTGAATACATAGATGACACAATAATATATTTGTTAGAATGATACCATATTAAAATTTTGGGTAGAATTACGTACCTCTAGATTGTGTCTTTTAATTTCATTATTAACAATTTCAGTCGTAGAAAAGAATACTTGCTAATTGAAGTTATTATTATTTAAACTTGTAACGCAAAAGACGATAGATAAATGACGAAATTTGAAAATAAAGTTAATAAATGAAAGAGATTGAAGATATAACTGAGCATTTTATTCAACAACAACAAATATTAATATGAATACATTTCATCAGTGAAGACAATACAAAAATATAGAATGAAGGTTGTATTGCAACTTATAAAGTAATAGCATTGAATAAGCAATGGACATGGAATGCATAGAAGCTACGTTAGGACGAAACTACACATGTGCATTTGGTTAGTGTACACAACAAGACATATATAATATAAATATACTAAAAAAAAGCTAAACATATGAAAAATTAGGAAGCAACTAGCAAATAACCGATATAATCACATGTAAGAAAAAAAGAAATAATAAGTTTTAAAGTATGAACCAATACGTAATGTTTTCAAATAACTGTATGGTTCAGTTCAATTGTATAATACTAGTGTTTTAGTTATGGCCCTTAACAACTGAGTCGAAACGGATTCCTATTTCGAACGATTTTCTTTGTAAAATATAATGTTGAGTTTGTTTTTGTTACCTTTATTGCATATAATCAACACATGTTTAAACCACAAAAAGCATGCATACATTACTACACATGTTTATTGAAATAACATACATTATCTAAATAATGTTCTTGTGTTTATAAATAGATAAAAAAAAAGTAAATACTTAAAAGATAAAAAGCATGTGCATCGATGAAAAAAATAATTTAAATAGCATGTAAGTAAAGCACAAAAGACGTTATATATAACTATAACATTAATCATGTAAACACTAATTTTTTTATTGATGTTTAATTGCCTGTATGTATTTGGTAACAATTGTAAGTCACCAGATGATTCTCTTGAAAGTACTTTCTAACTTTATAAACGTATTTACATGCATGCTTACTTTCAAGTAATGACACGTAACAATTATTATTCGGAAATTGTCAATTATGAATTGTGTAGATCAAATAATGTAGATGTAAAGGACGTCGATCTCTTCCTTTATACATCCACATATAATGGGATTTAAAAGACAGTGAACACGTAAAACAATGACAAATGTATGTAATTATTGATATTGCTGTATCATAATTAGATACTATATAATAAATATAATATGATAAAATAAATATCTTCATGAAATATCTGTTTGTAAAACATTTTTCGAAATATTTGTTTACATACCTGACTGATTAAACACAAATATACTTTCAATCCTACTGGTATCGTTATACAGAACAGTCGGCGTGGATCCTGGTGTTTTAGCAACCATTAATAATTGTTCATTATCAGCATAGAAAATATTACTTCCAAGGACACCAATAGCCAATTTGTTGCCAGCAGAATTTGTCGAAATAATTGTTTTTACATCAGAGCCATTGTATGTAGCTGATTTCATGTCACCATTGCCATTTATAATCCAATACAATCTTTGTTCGTCAGTGTCTAAAATTTTGTTTTAAAATAAGTTTTCCAATTTATACTCAGAATAACCATACATTGTCCCGAAATACCAGTGTTTTTTTTTACAAGGCTTAAAAAAGGTACGGCTGAGCATTTTCTCCTGTATCGAGCCGATAAAAAAAAACCTTGATATTTTGAGACAATGCATGGTTACTCTTTAGATACTGCAATTTTTATAACTGTTCTAAATGAATTATTTAGGATTCAAACCATCATTTCTCAATTCGGATTTGACGATTTCAAATTTCTGCGAACATGTATGTTTTATTGATGTCACGAATAAAACTCTACGAAACGCATTGTCAGCGTCATAAACAAGGTGATATACGGTAATTGACTGTCGATGCAATTTTAATTGCTCACAGCTACAGTATATATTACATAGGTATGTAACTGTATGGCAGTTTTGTTTGTTTTCAATCTGGTGTTAACTTCTACGACTGATTTACTCAGATGAACATTGAAGTAGTGACCAAAGAAATGTTTACATTTTTTGTTTAGTGTTGTTTTAAATGTAAAAAAAAACATCTGATCAGCCTGATTATGCTCTATACGAAAAATAAACATCGCCATCTTATTTTTTTTTTTGTTTCTCTGTATTTTAACACCAAGAACAAATCTTAAAAGAGACTGTGTCATACCTTCAAATACATTAAAAACAGCAGAGCTTTTATGGCGGATTTTTTACCGAAATTTGTTTGAGATAATTCTTTTTTTCTATCAGCATAACTGCTTGCGTATAGCAGACCTGTTCGTTAATTGTTGGTTCTTTTTTTTTTATTAACATAATATCATATAGATATACAAGTGGACTGTCACATTTTAGCACTACAACAAAGCTCACTCATAACAACGTACCTATGTCCATGCAATACACAGCTGATGATACAAAGTTAACGATCGTCTCATGCTCAGCGAAATCAAACCTAGACTTCAATATTCCTATATCTCTCTCAACTATATACATCCATCTATAAGTCAAATCAAAGTTTTGCATCTAAAACATTGAAGTTGAAGGTCCAGTTTGTGTTTGTATACATATGTGGCGTTAGTATATTTGTAAACAATTATAAGATATGTAGACAATGCCATATAAGGAAAAATGCTATCTTCGTGGAGCTAGCTTTTACTACCGAAAGAAAAAAAACAGAGGCTTAATTTCATATTTAGTGCTACTGCCAAAGGGATGTCATGAAGACAAATGTTCTATGTCTCAATGACTCTGGATTCCAAGGAATATTTGTATTAGCAATACGAGAATAAACTCGGATAATATCATTGCATTGTTGATTCCACAGTAACTTAAAAAAAATACATGAAAAATTCAAATACCGTTTTATGCATATTACATTAAAAGAATATATTTAATGGAAACCAAAGCAATGAATGTGCAGAACATATATTAAAGCAATTTCTATAAAGCTTTAATTTCGTAATAGAGTGTGCATACCTCAGTTTTTTCTTTGTATACCAGAAAATCCACGTCAAACATGTATAACAAACTCAAATATGCATGTTATATTACTTACATAGGATAGACTTATATAGGTTTAACATAATCTAAGATGCTTTTTCTAATATATGAATCTTGATAAGGCCCCTTTATACATTATTCAATTCGTTTTCTGAAAATCAATTTAGTCATTTCCATCATGCAGTAATTGGCATGGTCAATTGTTAGTTTTGTGATAAAGTATTTTCCAACTGATTTTGTTGTTGTTCCGTAGTTATATGCGATATAATGATGATGATAGGCATGTACTTATAACACAATACTCCATTTTTTTACGAAGATGATATATATTCTAAGTAATCGATTTCTTTATACCAACGTGTGTGATTGTGCGATTTAGAGAAATAAAATATGCGTGTGCATTAGATAGATACGGTATGCTCTAAAAAAAACTAAATGCAAATTTATTCAGAAACATACAATATATATACAGATACAGTAGTTCAGGTAAACGGATACAGTAAGATATTTTGAAAGTACAAAATTATGATAGCATACATGTTTAGTAACATGTATAATTAAAGATCAACCTCAAAAGAAATTATAAAAAGATCTTAGAGATGCTTATGCGATTACATTCACATGGAAGGACACAATTTTTTTTTATTAATGCACTTAAAAAAATATTGTTCTTGTGACAAATTGTTTTAATTATTAAATAATGCACAAATTAAAATATTATTTTGACTATTTGAACATTAAGTTTGTAGAAATAATTGTCTTTCGTTCTTAAAATGCGAACAGAAAAACAAATAATGAAACTCGTCGCCTTTCTCACTGGAACTACACAACTCACATATCCTTTATTTTTTGGCAATGATTTGCCATCTCCACTTGTGTATAGGCACCGCATGGGTACCTGCTCTAATAATGTACAAATGTTTGTCTTCAGAAATTGAGATAGTTCAAACATTAGATTGATTCTAAAGACTTCAAATGAAAGTTGTCGTTTGGAGAAAACACTACGGCAGGAATCATCCCAAATGTATAAGATACATGTATTTATACCAATGTTCATTTTTAGCAACTGTGCTATTTGATATTACCTTGAGGACAATATTTCGTTATTTGACTCTCCATAACTGTCGAATCTTGTCTTACTGATATTCGCGCCTTTTAAGAAGACTGATTTTTTAGAAAGATGGAGGATTTACATGTTAGGCCTATACCGAGGGAATATTTTAACAGAATCAAAACAAAAACAATGTGTGCAAACTATATTAACATTGAAAATTGCAATAGGTAAACACTGATATTGCTCATTGGTAGTTTTGCGGTTTTTCCTAAAGTATAACACGTCCCGTGAGGTTAAACAATGTTAAAACCGAGGCTTATCAAAAGCTATGGTATAATTTACGAAACACCGAAAAACTATTAAAAAGAGATGAAACATATTCAACGTATTATGATCTTACAGAATACCTTGATATTTTGTTGTTTGTGGCATAGGATTAATAATAGGTAGAAAAAAAGCTGGAATTTTAGGTTCGGACTTAATTCCGATAGTCACTTTTATTTAATTTTTTGGTCTTATCAACTTGAATTTTCATAAAAGTGTACAGCTATCTTCATCTTTTATATAAGCTTTGGATTTCAAAGATTTTGGCCACGAGCATCACTTAAGAGATATGTATTGTCGAAATGCGCATCTGGTGCAGGAACATTGGTACTGTTATTGTTATTGAACATATTCTAAAAGACTGAAATATCCATATGTTATTAGTTACAATCATCAATAAATATGTTTAATTCGTTAAAGGAATAGGTTGATTTCGCCACTAAACGATTGCAAAGGCACGACATACACTCATCAAGAGCTTTCTTTCAATTTTATAAACACCACCACATTCTTAAATATATATTTTAGTCGTTCTTATTTACAAATATGTATCAGTCCTCGATTAACGGATATTAGTATTTGCAGTAATGATTTTTTTTTTCATTGTATTGATGCACGTGTGTATTTGTCTTCACTCTAAGAAACAGTTGATGAATATTTTGTTTTCCCAAATGGTTCTATGTCAAAAGACGAAAGATAACGATTTGACCATTCATACATATGATTAAGATAACAGTATGATATTGCTTTCTGGAGTAAAACCTAATTGATAAAACAATGGCATACGTGTACTTTTGTTAACAACATTTATTCATCATTGCTCCATTCTAAAAACATTAAACTTAATACCTGTTTGTACGATCAAGTCGTATCACAAAAGGAGAACTTAAAGTTGATAATACAATCACATTACTTCCGTCTAGGTTACATCTTAAGAGTCTGTGTCCATGATAATTAGTCCAGTATATATGGTCATTGGTTGGATCAACAGCAATTCCTGATGGGTAATATGGTGATGACTGGATAACTGTTTGTAATGTTATATTCTTTGAGGGATATGCAAATCTATATCAATCATAAAATGTGATTTACATTATATTAATTCATTGAATAATAAAACCTATCCACTATCTGGTTCATATTGTACAAACACACTATGCTGAATTTGTTACATAAAGAGAGAAGACTAACTAGAATGAATGATATACAATGACAAATATATGTTTTTGTCAACGTATCAATGGTGGCTGAACATTATAGACGAGAGAGTTTCCAGAACAAGTAAAACTGATAGATTAAAGTATAAGCGTAAAGAGTTTGATATACCCATTGTTTTCCTTTTTCTAAATATACTTATGTTATCTTTAATTTCAAACTAATTTGATACTATTGTTTTATGGTATTATGTCACATCATCATATTTTGAGAAAAATTTAATAGTTAAAATCCAAAAACAAAATTATTTTATTAAGTTGCCAGCCTATTTCACGAATATTTTCAATGCACATATCATCAAGGATCATCTGAATATTTGAGACATAAATATAAAACCATCCCCGAGTCAAATTTTCAAACGTGAAGTTTGCAGTTTGTTAGATGGAAATTTAACGCATTTTTCTTTGAAAAACTTATGATACATGTAGCATCATACAGGTAATTGTTCGTAGTTTTTAATCTATATAAAATAATAAAATGTGCACGGCATATAGATGGAACCCAATCAGAAAAGTTTAGATTGTTAATGGAAAGAATATAGTCAATGTATCTGAATGTGATCGGATATTCAATAATCTGGCTTCTTTGATATTCTTGTTTTGACAAGTGTTTGACAGGACTCCGACTCAAATGAAAATAAGAGGTCGCCAATTACAGGCACAGAGTTATTTCCAACAATTTGTTAAAAACATTGAAACCTTCAGCATACGCATTTGCTCCTCTGTGTAGCAAGTTTTAACTTTTTTGTTCACTAGAAGAAAAACATTTAAAGCGTTTGTTATCATTTTGATGTTAAAAAGCATTGTGGATTATTTCTTTAAGATCATTTATTAATTTCATATTGGGAATGGTGGTATACAGGGTTGAAAAATCTGAAGTTTTGATAAAAATAATTTCAAGAAAAATGGAGATAATAATTATCCAGATGTTCTTTATAATGTTTCAGAATCAACATACTGTAAATACCTCAACAAGAGTAAACAGATTTCTAAAGACCCTTTTTTACTGCAGACATACTTTATATCAATATAAGGACAAATATTTCGTCGAATATGCAGATAAGCTGGCAATGTACCGATGTTTGAACGGAACTTTCTGAAGCTTGGGTATCCAATACAAACAAGGTAAGTCCCCGATTTGCTGTTCAATTTAATGCTAACATTGTTGTTTAAATACATACAATGTTTACGGTCACCTTTTTTTTAACTGTATACACAGTAAAAAGTTAAGACCAGACATGGATTGGATTAACGTATATATAATTGATTAAATTAAAAAAAAAGATGACCCCATTTTTCGGAGTCACTTATTAGGGTTTTTTGTTGATATGTTGTTAGATGAGACTCTAAGTTCATCAATTTGACAGCCACAAAGATATACAACGAACATATATGAATTTGATTTCGGTTATTGTTCATTAAACGTTAGCATCATATACTTTCTTAAATAATTACTCAGAATGTAATAAAAAAAAACAGGTATTTTAAAAAGTAGCTTATTAAATTAAATAGCATATAATAAGATTTTAACCAATTGATGACGCAATAAATTCGATCGCAGCTCATTAAAGGGGCACAAGCTACGAGATGTATGCAAAATCTGAAATAGGATTTTTTTTGGTTCATTAATGAAAGTAAAATAGTGAAATAATAATTCGCTTTTTTGACAAAATAAGCTAAGAAACATTGAAGATTAATTATTCACTTGCAAGCAAATAATTCGACCTCAGTGAATCGGTATTCATCTAAACTTCACTTTAAACCCTTAGCTTAAGATGGAAACTCACGAATCGTGCTTGAACCGTCATTGAAAGGAAAAGAATATCAACATTGAAAGTGAAACAAAGGTAAATTAGTTTAATGACTGATTCGATCGACAAAAAAGGCATTATTATTCAAATATTTTTCAGTTATAACATGAAATTTAATAGGACTAGAAAAATCCATTTGCACGAGTTCGCTTAACTTATTTATTTTTATATTCATATTTATATACCTAATATGATCATTTGAGGTTTTCCTAGGTCAACTTGATAGTTTATGAGATGGCGTCTAGACTTAAATACACACGAAATAAAGCCACATAATATCAAGCTAATGCACTGAAAATTGATTATTTTAGACGTTTGATAATATGGATAAATGTTTAACATTTCTATCAATCAAATATGAGAACTTGAATCAAATCAGTGAACATGAAATTTCCAGCTACTGTACCTTTAATGATGACAATTATCCCCAACAATGAGTAAAACAAGAATTTTACAAGAAATACAAATAACTTTTTAGAAATGAATGATATAGATATCAGGGATTTTCATTCATTACACAAGTCCTTGTCATTAAGGAGAGACGCCGAACGCACTGCATGATATGTACATATATGATGATTTGTACTTTTATTTTCCTTGAGGTGTATAATGTACTATGTATTGTGTTAACTGCATGCATAGGATGTATGCTATAAATCCTATTTAAACCTATTAAAGATATCAAACTCAAAACGTCGTTCAAAAATCACACATGGAATATACAAACATCATCCGAATGAATTAGCAAGCTACCTCTATGATATCTTTTTGATCCGTATTGTTAATTACAATTTTTATTCTCGCATTTGTCTTCTGTTTGGCCTATTTCTAAATTGTATTCAATTTGTACCAGCTTGAATTAGAGTTTTGAATATTCAGTTCATTATTAATTCATTCAAAAGGTTTTGTTTGCATATTTCACATTAGTCTTGTGAACGTTTTCGTAAATCTGATATTTTTGATAGATTATTATATTTGCATATCAGCATCTGCATGTCACCACCAGCTGCATCCCTATTCACATTTACTTGGCTTATATTGGTGTTGTTCGTCTATATATAAAGACAATTGTAGTATACCGCTGTTCAATAGCTATGAGTTGATTGAGCGAAATCAAATCAGTGGTACAAACCAAAACCGATTGAAATACATCAACTATTAGAGTAAAACACTAGCACAACATAAACACTGAACTGCAACAAAAAGAAACGATATATACAAACGGACTATTTTATAACAACTTCCATATTCCTGACTAAGTACATAATATTTCAAAAAAAAATTGGTTTGACGTGGTTTCACTGCTTGCTAAACTTCCGTTTACATGGCAGTATTACAAATACAACTAAATTGACAACATTACGAATGCACAACAAATACACATAATAGCAACGGACATCTCCCACAACATCTTTTTTATTATAAATTGTTATATTAAGCTTTCCGTTAGTGATATAGATATCAATGATCAAGATCGAGGAAAGGGCAGTGGTCATTGTTAATATTAGCTGTATGTTAAGTATGTTCAACAGGATAAAGTTCTTTAGTATAATACTGAATTTATCAGTATTGAGAGCAAATATATTATCCAAATATCTAAAAGTATTATCAAATTTGTGTATCAGATGTTGTTTCGATAGGTCTTTGCTGATTTTAGTAATACATTGTAATTCATAGCAATACAAAAACAGGTCCTCAATAAGTAGTGCACAGTAAGCCCTAATGGAATTTCAATAACTTATCGATATACGGAATCTCCAAAGCGAACAAAACTGTTATCTTGTAAAAATTCAAGGGCAGATATAGTAACAAAGCATGTCCAATTGACATCGTGCTTTTCTCTATTGCTACAAAAAAATGATCTAAAAGAGTTTGAACATATGTTTCACATTCTGACTTTTTAAATGCCCATTTAATTAGGTGTGTGATTTTTTTGTTAACGAGAATGTGAAGCAAAGTGGTATATAGGGTAGAAAAATCAAAATTTAAACAGATTCAAAATCACCGACATAATCATGCAATTTATCAAGTACCTACAACGAGTTTTTGACCCTCCAAAAGTAATTGTTTTCACTATTTTCAAAGGCCTTATTTGAACAATTTATTATCAGGTTTGTGATTGTACCGAGTGTACTCGTAAGAAGAATAGATAATTTAGTAGTGGAACAATGGCTGGAAGAAGAAATAAATCTATATTTGTAAGGTGTTTTGTGTAATTTCGGAAGCCAGTAAATAGTTGGTACTTTCATTGTATTTGGTTCTGCTTTTGAAGAGGTAGATAAAAGTGTATGTTTGTTACAGATGACGTTTTTTTCTGAAAATGGAGTCAGTTAGAATGCTGGTGAATATGTGATTTCTTTTTTCAGAACCTCAATGTAAAATTTAAGTCAAACAATGATGATATTATGACCAGCTTTATAAGTTGGGACAAAAACAAATTCCGTGGCTAGTTCTTTTAGTTTATGTTTGATACGAGAAATATGATTTTTATGGTTGTTCATGTTGTTGTTAAGAATAAAATGTTCTTTAAAATGGTGAATACGTTTATCAACTATGTTCATTATTAAATTAAAAAAAAAGAGTCCACAGATTTTTCGGAGTGAGTCGTGGATGATATTACGACACTCATTCCAATTAACAATTGACGGGGGACGATATTTATATCCTGTACTGAAGAATGATTTTAACTCTCGGTCTTGAACGATGTTAAGATCTCCTGTTATTACATAGACAATAGGTCCATACATGTATTCGGGATTACTGCAATTGCATGAAGTACGTGTATGTTCATTGAATAGCATATAATAAGATTTTAACCAATTGATGACGCAATAAATTCGATCGCAGCTCATTAAAGGGGCACAAGCTACGAGATGTATGCAAAATCTGAAATAGGATTTTTTTTGGTTCATTAATGAAAGTAAAATAGTGAAATAATAATTCGCTTTTTTGACAAAATAAGCTAAGAAACATTGAAGATTAATTATTCACTTGCAAGCAAATAATTCGACCTCAGTGAATCGGTATTCATCTAAACTTCACTTTAAACCCTTAGCTTAAGATGGAAACTCACGAATCGTGCTTGAACCGTCATTGAAAGGAAAAGAATATCAACATTGAAAGTGAAACAAAGGTAAATTAGTTTAATGACTGATTCGATCGACAAAAAAGGCATTATTATTCAAATATTTTTCAGTTATAACATGAAATTTAATAGGACTAGAAAAATCCATTTGCACGAGTTCGCTTAACTTATTTATTTTTATATTCATATTTATATACCTAATATGATCATTTGAGGTTTTCCTAGGTCAACTTGATAGTTTATGAGATGGCGTCTAGACTTAAATACACACGAAATAAAGCCACATAATATCAAGCTAATGCACTGAAAATTGATTATTTTAGACGTTTGATAATATGGATAAATGTTTAACATTTCTATCAATCAAATATGAGAACTTGAATCAAATCAGTGAACATGAAATTTCCAGCTACTGTACCTTTAATGATGACAATTATCCCCAACAATGAGTAAAACAAGAATTTTACAAGAAATACAAATAACTTTTTAGAAATGAATGATATAGATATCAGGGATTTTCATTCATTACACAAGTCCTTGTCATTAAGGAGAGACGCCGAACGCACTGCATGATATGTACATATATGATGATTTGTACTTTTATTTTCCTTGAGGTGTATAATGTACTATGTATTGTGTTAACTGCATGCATAGGATGTATGCTATAAATCCTATTTAAACCTATTAAAGATATCAAACTCAAAACGTCGTTCAAAAATCACACATGGAATATACAAACATCATCCGAATGAATTAGCAAGCTACCTCTATGATATCTTTTTGATCCGTATTGTTAATTACAATTTTTATTCTCGCATTTGTCTTCTGTTTGGCCTATTTCTAAATTGTATTCAATTTGTACCAGCTTGAATTAGAGTTTTGAATATTCAGTTCATTATTAATTCATTCAAAAGGTTTTGTTTGCATATTTCACATTAGTCTTGTGAACGTTTTCGTAAATCTGATATTTTTGATAGATTATTATATTTGCATATCAGCATCTGCATGTCACCACCAGCTGCATCCCTATTCACATTTACTTGGCTTATATTGGTGTTGTTCGTCTATATATAAAGACAATTGTAGTATACCGCTGTTCAATAGCTATGAGTTGATTGAGCGAAATCAAATCAGTGGTACAAACCAAAACCGATTGAAACACATCAACTATTAGAGTAAAACACTAGCACAACATAAACACTGAACTGCAACAAAAAGAAACGATATATACAAACGGACTATTTTATAACAACTTCCATATTCCTGACTAAGTACATAATATTTCAAAAAAAAATTGGTTTGACGTGGTTTCACTGCTTGCTAAACTTCCGTTTACATGGCAGTATTACAAATACAACTAAATTGACAACATTACGAATGCACAACAAATACACATAATAGCAACGGACATCTCCCACAACATCTTTTTTATTATAAATTGTTATATTAAGCTTTCCGTTAGTGATATAGATATCAATGATCAAGATCGAGGAAAGGGCAGTGGTCATTGTTAATATTAGCTGTATGTTAAGTATGTTCAACAGGATAAAGTTCTTTAGTATAATACTGAATTTATCAGTATTGAGAGCAAATATATTATCCAAATATCTAAAAGTATTATCAAATTTGTGTATCAGATGTTGTTTCGATAGGTCTTTGCTGATTTTAGTAATACATTGTAATTCATAGCAATACAAAAACAGGTCCTCAATAAGTAGTGCACAGTAAGCCCTAATGGAATTTCAATAACTTATCGATATACGGAATCTCCAAAGCGAACAAAACTGTTATCTTGTAAAAATTCAAGGGCAGATATAGTAACAAAGCATGTCCAATTGACATCGTGCTTTTCTCTATTGCTACAAAAAAATGATCTAAAAGAGTTTGAACATATGTTTCACATTCTGACTTTTTAAATGCCCATTTAATTAGGTGTGTGATTTTTTTGTTAACGAGAATGTGAAGCAAAGTGGTATATAGGGTAGAAAAATCAAAATTTAAACAGATTCAAAATCACCGACATAATCATGCAATTTATCAAGTACCTACAACGAGTTTTTGACCCTCCAAAAGTAATTGTTTTCACTATTTTCAAAGGCCTTATTTGAACAATTTATTATCAGGTTTGTGATTGTACCGAGTGTACTCGTAAGAAGAATAGATAATTTAGTAGTGGAACAATGGCTGGAAGAAGAAATAAATCTATATTTGTAAGGTGTTTTGTGTAATTTCGGAAGCCAGTAAATAGTTGGTACTTTCATTGTATTTGGTTCTGCTTTTGAAGAGGTAGATAAAAGTGTATGTTTGTTACAGATGACGTTTTTTTCTGAAAATGGAGTCAGTTAGAATGCTGGTGAATATGTGATTTCTTTTTTCAGAACCTCAATGTAAAATTTAAGTCAAACAATGATGATATTATGACCAGCTTTATAAGTTGGGACAAAAACAAATTCCGTGGCTAGTTCTTTTAGTTTATGTTTGATACGAGAAATATGATTTTTATGGTTGTTCATGTTGTTGTTAAGAATAAAATGTTCTTTAAAATGGTGAATACGTTTATCAACTATGTTCATTATTAAATTAAAAAAAAAGAGTCCACAGATTTTTCGGAGTGAGTCGTGGATGATATTACGACACTCATTCCAATTAACAATTGACGGGGGACGATATTTATATCCTGTACTGAAGAATGATTTTAACTCTCGGTCTTGAACGATGTTAAGATCTCCTGTTATTACATAGACAATAGGTCCATACATGTATTCGGGATTACTGCAATTGCATGAAGTACGTGTATGTTCATTGATATTAACATCTTTACGCAATTGGCTATAATTAAACAATTATTTCCAGGCAGATTTTTTGTAAATATAACAAATAAGAGAAGAGCTCAGAATAAGATTTACCAGGCTGCTTATTTACTACTTCTAAAGGTCGAACTGTTATATATTTAATTGGATGATTGTGCTTTTTAATGTGTTGATAAATGAGACTTTTGAATTTATTGGGTCTTTTAAAACGATACAGGTGTTCTTTCGTGCGTTTAGATAAATATCGTCTAGCTTCATCTGCGTACAGCTGAATACCGCATCCCGGTTTGTTTCATGTGAGTAAATAAATACTGTTTGTTTTTCAAGTTATATCAATCTTTAATGACACAAAACATATTTCAAAATGTCAACCATTAATTGAATTGAGTAAATATTCTTACTTTATATTATGAATTTTTAGTAGGTTATAGTAATGAAAAATTGAAAAATAGTTTCAACCTTGTATCCTGCGTTGAGGTATCACTATTCCTTTAATGTTATGGGAAATTAGAACAAAGATGTCGATATATTTATATCACTAGAATGTCCTATTACAATTGATGTTTTTCTTAAAACTTGATTTTATCATTTTCATTCAAAGATTCTCTTTCTGATGTTACTTTTGACATAATTGGAATAAACGTTTACATACCGAACGATGTCACGGGAAGAGACTCTCGGAAAATAGATGAATCTGTTTTTGTTATCATAGTCCATGGCGTACACACTCTCGCTCTGCTCCACAAGTACAGTTATATTGCCTGTATCAGTATCAAACTCCATAATTGCATTGAAGGTTGAAAACAAAATGTTTCCTGTGAAACCTGAAAAAATAACACGAATTATAATAAAAATCTATACTACAAAAACTGTATATACTTTTACTTTTATTCAAATATATAATGTACGTCGTATATAATCTATTTGAACAGGGTTAACTGGTATCCCGTATAGTTTTTGAGTTTAAAAGGTAGACCGGATGATCATTTTTCCGTCGAACGATCGATCGTTGTTCAACATGTTGCAGTTTATCTTTGACCACTCAAAATAGGAAACACTGTTGAGGAGCATATTCATTTGTACAGTGCACACACTGTTAAAAGACTTGACTATAACAAAGTATCATCATAAGTATGCAACTCAAAAGGTTTGTTGGGTCAACGTTGACATTATCTGTTTGTTTTAATAGTGATTAATATAATTACTATTTATAGCAGTCTGACTGCTGTAACACTATTTTTTACATTTATACCTATCATTTATGTTAGTTTTGTTCGCACATCGATGTCAAAATAATGGACAAATTTATACGACTGTCATACAAGTGAGAGGTTTAGCTAGTTGGAACATAAGGTTAAATTTAATATTTTCTACATTCGTTTGATTTGTTTGAGTTTCTGATTTCGCACTTTCCGTTACAAATTTTCTCCGAAATTTAGTATTTCTGTGATTTTACTTTTACAAACATACTGTTTTTAAAATATCGAGATAAGACGGGAATATACACGTTTAGAGGTCAAGTTTGTGACCATGTGATGCTCCCTTTAAATATATTTATACAATTACCTTGCTTTAATTTCTAATTATATTCATGTAAAAATGTTTAAATGCAAATGTTACTTTTAAAGCAGACAAAACGGCAAACAACTACTGTAAAAAATTATTCTAACCGAGGACAAACATTGTTTAAGCTTTTATCGTGCAGTTCTTTGTGTTAAATTAAAGGTTGCTTTTACTTATTTCAAGACATCTTGTTGACCATTTATCGATGTGTAAGAAATGTTGTTGTTTTGTTTTAAAGACTTGGCAATTATTGACTTGCTGTTTGAAACACTTGTGCTGCATTCGAAATTCTGTAAGCACACAGATGTGCTAAATTGGAGACTGCGTAAACGAACATATGTGCGCAACTTGAAATTGAGTAAACGAAGAAAGCAAAATACTAGGATATGTTTAAAAGGGCATGTTTTTCGTTAATATGTTGTACCTAAATTAGGCAGTTAGTTTTCTCGTTTGAATCTTTTTACATTTGTCAGTTCGGGGCCTTTATGAAGTATTGGCTTTGCTTATTGTTGGAAGCTTTAGGGGAACCTATAGTTGTTAATTTCTGTATCATGTTTGATTTATTGTGGAGAGTTGTCTCAGTGGCAATCATACCACATATTCTTTTATGACTTAATGTTCATAAGGCAGTCTTTCTTAATCTGATTGATCGCTTAACATTTACCATGTTCTTAGTTGTGGTTTTTACATGATATGTAGCATATCAAAACCTTACGGGAACATATCATCTAATAAAGTAAATACAGTGTACGGTAAAAAAAAAAGAAGAAGGCAAACGGTAAATCACAAAAAAAGGTAAAATGTTATCACAACAACAAAAATCAGGATCAAATGTACTGTGTATGTAAGACGAGTCAGATTTAATTCGCTTTGAAAATGGTATACTAATTTTATAAATACTTGAAACGGGTACAACATGTGGAGCTGGATTTGATTATACCCTTCTGGAGCACATGAGATCACCCCGAGTTTTTGGTAAGATTCGTCTTTATTTTTTCTTTGTTTTGTGTCGTGCAATATTTAGGTCTTTCCACTTTTCCGTGGAAAGACCTATTGGTTTTCTTCTGATTATTATTTTTTTTTTCTTCCGCCTAATTTTCTTTCCTTCGCTGTTATTTTGTTTCACAAGATGTCGCTTAGATATATTGTATATGATATCAAACAGTAACTACGCTTTAGAAACTGACACCTCGTAACAAAATTCTTTTCCAAATAAGAGTTATCTCCCCGAACACTGTTTTTCTTGTTAATACTTATATGTCGCAACCGTATTAGAAACCGACAAATGTATTTTACCAAATTGCTTCATATATACTCAGGATGATGTTCAATTTTAACTATCCGGAGACTCCATATGAGAGTTATCCCCCTTTTGTATAAGATATAAAAGATATGCATTTCTAACTGGTAAACCATAAGTAATAGAGACCGAGGGTCTTTTGATTTAAGATCCTTGGTTCAAAAAAATGAAAATTAGGTCAGGGTCATATTCTAAATTTTGATTTTGGCATATTTTCACTCATTTTGATTAACTTTATAAGATATCGACAAATTATGTTTACTAAATTGTTAGTTGCGGCATGTCGTAACTCATTAATTTTGGTTCAAAGGGTGCGTTGACAATAAATGGGAGTTTTTCGCCCCTCTTATATTTAGAATTGTGCATAAAGTGAAATTACTGATAAACCATACATATTAAGTAACTAGTGTATTTTGATTTGAGATCCTTAGTTTATGACCTTGAAATTGAGGTCAAGGTCATAGGTTATTTGGACGTTCTAGATTTTGACCTTTGCTCCAACTTTATATTAGGAACTGACATATCAACTGATTTTTTAATATTTAAAATCAAAATATATTGTTAGTGGTGGAAAGACCTTCAATTGTTCTCTATACAATTGGTTTTTAATTTGGTTTGTTTTCTTTTTTAGCAATGGCATTGTCAGTTTATTATTGATTTAAGAGTTTGAATGTCCCTCGGGTATATTTTTCTCCACTCTTGGAAGTGTTTCGGAGTAAATTATGAATTAATGAAGCAAAGGAAACAAGTAATCTCACAAAATACCAAACTCCGAGGAAAATTCAAAAAAGAAAGTCATCAATCAAATGGCAAAATCAAAAGCTAAATACATCAAACAAATGGACAACAGCTGTCATTGGTACAGGCTATCCCCCACATAACGAACATTGCAAAGTTATAAAGCTAGATAAAACTCTCACTTTAATTGGGGTCCCATCAAATTACATTTCACAACAGATAAGAAAACAGCGTAATTATGCAATAAGATCACTACATAAAGTTTGTTATTATTTAGCGGGTTTTTTTCACATTCGAAAAATAATATATGTACTCTGGGACTTCAGAATTAACATAATTAATGTTACCGTCTCAACATGGAAACGGATGAAATAAGGATTCGTTTTAACGCCAACTCAATTAATGTTTTTCCACTGGTGTGTTTATTACTGATGTTTATTAAATGCAGAATACAAACACGGGTCGAATTCGTATGATAACCTTCTTAATCTTCTTAAAAAAAAATTAATTCATTTTATTTTATTACACCTGCATATTTATATATGTTTATCAACAACTGCAAAATTTATCACTCATTATTTCATTTATACAAAATTAAGAAGAAAATAACATAACCAAAAAAGAAAAAAAAAGAAGAACAGTTTACAGCCGTATTCTTGTTGTAAGTTTGAAGATAAATCCCAAACAATATAACATATAACAATCCACATAAAAACAACAGAAACAAACTGATAATGCAGTTGTGTGACGTGATTTCGAACGTTACATAATCTTTTATTAAATGGTTGAATTTTTTTCCTTTGCTGAATCGTTATCATATGCCACCGTCTTCGTCCTCGTTTACATATATGTTTGAACCTCCTCAGTTAACATAGAAAATATGAACCTTAGTTAAGACACTGTACACCTTCATTATCCATACATGTCTTTTATTGATTAGATATTACCGATTTCCACGTAATAGAGGACGCACACAAAGAATTATGAATTGTCATTTGAAACGGTTCGTCATGAAGTCGTATCTTGTCAAATAAAATTGGACACTCTGATTTGTCATGCTTTTAAATAATAAATGGACAAATAGCAGAAGACCCCTACTTATTTTTCAAAGAATCATTCTGCATTGACAGTTATATATAGCATATGTAATCGACTCCATGTTGTATAGAGTACAGGAAAAATACACAGAGTAATAATCAATTTGACCATTTACTTTCTAGATTCATTTTCTTACCGATTTCAATTTCAACTCTTCTACAGTCTGAGTTCTAAAAAAGATGATCAAACCAATGTTTTTTTTAAATTATAAATAGTGGTATTTCGGTAGTGTGGACATGTAATATGATGGACAAAGACACAATTATCTTCCAATGCCATAAATGATGAAAATTGTAAAAAACAAACTGAAAAATAGATAGCTCTCTTACAATACTTCCTTGATATCTGTAAAGCTTGTCAGTACAAAATATTATAATTTCACAAAAATACTCACATGATGTATGTAGTTTGCAATGAAGTAAAACACACATACAAAACCAAACGTGTACCTCCATTTTTGTCAGTACTTGGATTTTAACAAACAGTATTTGATTTATATTGTTACCGTGAATCTAATAATACGAACAATGTGTTGATTTACAAACCTGCTCGTGCATTTTTCATTGTTATCCAGCGCAAATTTATTTTCTAAGATACCTGGGACGATCCTATTTCACAAAGGATTTCTATTGTCTACTTATTGTACCTCGAACTTATTTACCCGATGTAGATCTTTAAGTTGAGGTTCAATTCAGTTAAAGTTAATCGGGCATGACTAATTAGATACGCCCCCTTAAAAGCAGGGGGTCCGAAATAGGATTGGAAAAAAAAACCCAGCAAAATACCTTAATTTACAATTTCAAGAATTTGTTTGATTCAAAGTGCTTTTTGTTGCTTAAATATCTTCAATCAATAATCAGGCGGTATTTTGTGGAAATGAATAACTTGTTCCGAACAGGGAGATGTTGGTTGCAATAGGAATCAAGTTATAAAAAAGTCCATATCTCATTTACTTATAGTGGCCGTTATTGATTGTAAATTCGTGACGTTTTGTTTATGGCATTCGTCTACCGTGGAGAAAATAGAGGGAAGGAGGGCTTAACTTACGAGTTCGATCATTATGGTTTAAATCTATTCTATTACGGCATACGTTTTACCTCTAGGGAACTCTCTGCCTTATTGTAAACAGTGCAACTCTAAATTTGTAAACATTTGCTTCAAAATTGATCTACTTTGAATCTAACTGTGAATATGCATGACATATTTGCCACTGGACACAAAGGAGCAATAAATTAATCAGCTTCATTAAGTGATTTATAATCATTTTTCATCAGTTGATTATAGTCTGAAACAGTTTTCCAATTTTTATATATTTCATTTTTATTTACATTTGAATTTTTATGCGTAAATCTTAGCATTTCTTCCGTCATTTTTCTCTTTGCATTTCATCTTTTTTTTTAATTAAAAAAAAAAACGTTGTCGTAGTACACATCAGTGGTTACATTGTATAATTTCCAGCAAAACCAATATGGGAGGGACTAGAACAGTAAAACATTGAGTGGCAATAACTCATATATTGAAGCGTACAATGACGGCTGTCTCGTCTAGGTGACAACATTTGCTGTTTCAAGTTCATTTTTATCTCAGACTGGTATAATAGTTGTCTACACGCAAAAAAAAAATGATAAAAAAAAGGTTGACAATAATCTATATAAAAAAAGATTCAACTTATTTTGAGCGTTTCATTTTTTTTATATTGTCTTGCTGATCGGTTTTGTTATATTTTTTTTTCATCTACTATTGTTCTAGCAAAAGTCACAGAAAATGTTGCTAAAATCAGCCATGCGACTTATTTAAAAAGATTAGACTGATCTTTCTTGTTGTTTACAAATTTCAATCATTCAACTAGTGCGTAGATCGTCTTTCCCTCTAATGTTTTTATAAGGTAAAGATAGCGTGGAATTCTCACTGCACCAGGCATCTGATATACATTCCTATTATATTCTGATCGGACAAAGCTACGTATTTATATTACCAATAAGCCAAACGAACGCACTCATTTAGCAAGGGTATGGTGGGGGACGGGAGAGGTCTAGAGATGTCAATATTTCTAAACCTAAGCGAATCTTGTTTTTGAATAAAAGGAGATAAAGGTATACATTAATACGACAGCAACCCAAAGACACATATAGATAAAAATATTTAAAGTCAACATTCGGTCTTTTTTTATAGAACATTCCGTATACTGAATAATATTCTCAAAACCGACCCTTGACTAAATAATAGTTATACGGAGTAAAATGAATAATATTTTCCGTCAAATATTATATATCCGAAAAGGCACATTTGATTCAATATTATATACCGTCAAAGATACTGAATAATCCCAACAATCACAAGTGTTTGAAAAATTTCACCTGTCATTTTTTTTAATTTTGATTGGTGAAAATCAAGACTTTTTAATATATACCAGTAAAAGAAAAACACTTCACTGTATAATAAAACGGTAAAATAAATAATGATAATGGATGACGACCAGCGGCGAATAAAATTAATATTCAGGACGATTACTAACCCGAATAATCCAGTCGTTATATTACGATCACTTCGATCACTCCATTAACGATTGGTCAATACAATTTGTATTGGGCTGATGCGTCCAATGATCACATTGTCTTCAAGCCCTCTTGAGGACAATGACCGTAAAGGGGCGCTGTAATTATTCGAGTTAGACGATTGCGAGTATTAATTCCATTTTTTTACTAGACTGACAAGATGAGTCGGTTTTTTTTTTATCGTGTAAGTTCACAAGATATTTGTTCGCAGGAAGAAAAGTCACCCGACCCGGACACATTTTCGACTCTGAGCCGGCCAGTCTGTGCCCTTACTCTATGATGCCACGTGTTCAGCGTTGAAATAGAATACCAATTTAATTAACGTCTTTGTTTGACCCGTCCGGGATTCGAACAAATTAAATGACCTCCCGCTCTCGAGGCGAACGCCCCCACACGAGACCAACCAGGAGAGCGGTAGTGATCGGTAGTACAGAATATCATACCAAAAACTAAAGTCCAATAAACAATACAGTTTCACAGAATTCTTACAGTTACTAAAGCGAGCTAAACATATCTAACCTAAATTGGATGCGTAAAATGATATTGTAAACTACACGTAAACATGGGTGATCGACTTCAGGGTAGATTCTATGGATCAAATTAAAAACTCTTGCACCTAATATTTGAGTGGTTCAAATTTTGCCTGCTGTTTCAAGTCTTAATTTCTGTACTTATTCAATATACCCTCATTTTTTCTAGTGGTATTTTAAATTGTACCTATTGTATTTAAAATGTATGTGTTACAGTCATTAACAGGCATGAAATAGTTGCTACTGGAATTAAAGCAAACCACAATCAATCAATTTAAATAATTTCTCTGTTACAGTACTAGTACTTAGCACACAAAGACAAGATCTTGTAAATGCTATTATATTTTACAATAAAATTTAAATTTTTAAGTTGTTTTCTTGGGGGGGGGGGGTCTCTTCAGTTTATCACATAACTGACTGCTTATTCAAAAGTATTAAATAGTTATTTACTATTGTTCTTATCTAATGTTTAAATACGATTTATAACATATGATTTTGTTTTTTTCAGGCAAGGATAAAACTAAGAAAGATAAAAGTTTTTTTCAGGTGTTTTTGCTTTATTTAGACATGAAAATGGAATAACGGACGACTAAATTAAAGTGTTTGTTTTCATAAAATATATTGAACTTGCAAGTATATCTCACCCAACACGTTTTGATCGGGACAGCGAAACCTTGTTTAATACGGTTTTATTCAATGAAGTTTGCATGCATATTTCTTATTTAAAAAAAAAACACAAAAAATAAATCAAGATCTATTAATTAATTGGACTGAGTAGACAAAACTTATTATTTTGCATTCGCATGTATCTTAATGTAGGGAAATTACCAAATCAGAAACAAACGGAACATTTACCGGATGAATATTGTAAAGGACCTTGTGCATCCTTAGGACTGTCCGATTAGAAGTTCTTAAACAAGCTGTTTAAAAAGCTAATTGTCGGAAGAGTTTACTTACCATTTTATGAGGTCTGATCTTTACGATTCTATTTCATGATTACTGATAGATCAAAAACATCAAGTATATATAGCATGAAGTTGTTTGGCCTAATACTCATTGGTCAGTTATAAAATAGGCATTTATGGGGTTTTTTATTGCCTGATTTATTAAATAAGAAATCGTTATTTTGAAAATTTGGCTAAAAAATATAAATTTAACCCCTAATTTGTAAAACTATCATTTGGTGTTATTTAGATGCCAATTTTTGTTTTAGCATAAATAAATAATTATATGATTTAATACCGTTAAATCGGTCCGTGTTCATGTCAATTTGGTAACTGTTAATTGTATATATCAGTCTGAGTACTGTTTACCTATCATTTAAGTTTAACATATTTGGACTCGTCCAGTTCAGGGGAATTAGGTTTCTGCAAATGCTTTTTATGTACTTTTCTTATATTTTTGACGGTTTTTAAGTCAGTAAAAGTTCAGTGATTAAGTTAATATTAACATTAAAAGACCACCTCACAAAAAGGGCTGTTCAAATCCCCTCGCCCTTCAATATTAACTTATCATTGAACTGTTACTATTACATAAGCGTTCATTTCTTACAAGCATATTTTTCCGGTACATAAATTATCACATGTTTAACACCAAATCAAAAAGATGCATTGTAAGTCCAAGCAAGATAACTATCTAAGATATTTATTTATTGTATCCCAAAGTTATAAACCCGGTATAAAATTGCTTGATGTTTATTTACTAAAAAATGATAGAGGGTATGTAATAATTCTGTAACTACAATCTCGTCCCCTTTTCTCGAACGTAACTACAGAATTAGGTTTACACTACATTTATACTTTCATTAGAAACGATAGGTGCCACGTATTGAGAATGATCTGTTAACCCTTCCAAAGCACAGTGTTTTTTTTTTTGTTTTACTTTGCTGGTTTGGATTCAAATTACATTTACAAATCTACAATCTACAATGCAAGTTGCAGTATTGAATAAATATGAATTGTTAAATCTCCTAACGTATCGATAACTTATCCTGTAAATAAAGCTTATAAGTTCAATTAGGGCATGCTGTTGTACTCTGATGACAACAGTCGTTTAAACTTTAATGTGTATAACACCCGATGAAAATTTAACGATCTAGACGTAACTTTTAAAGAAAGTCGCCTGTCATTACAAGTCGATTATTTGAAACATGTTGTGTCATATCACGTATTAGATCAGTTAACAAACACATGCAAAATTTCAAATAAGAATATGATCAACTTTAAATTACATGTACAATTTACTTGTAGGGAAATACTGCAGAAATAATAAATATTAAACCCACGATGACTATTAATATGATTAACATATTAACATTGAATGTCAGATATATTATAGTTTCCTACTTTATTTCTTGTACTGACTATAATAGTGCAATGCTTAATAAACATGAAGTAAAACTAAAACAAAAAGCATTGAATCATATAAGAAGTATGAATATAAGAGTGTCTACAGAACTTTCAGCTTGGCACAAGATGGTCCGAGACCACAATTATTTCGTGGTGCATTTCTTAAAGCCAATAAATGCAAAAAAAACAAAAAAAAACCCACCTGCCCTTTCTCAATAAAATGTTTACAGTGTTTTGTATTACTTTTGGGACAAATTATATCAGAATTATAAAAAACATCATCGGTTCTAACTCAAAATGTGGACAATTTTATATTAAGGGGGTCTTGAAATCTGTTAACAGCTTCCTACGTGCTAACTTTAACATTTCTCAACTGGACCAAATCACTACTTTACTATAAAATTCATTACCCAAATTTTAGGACAGTGTAATTTCTATCTTGACTTACTATTTGAGGCATAAAAAATGGAGAAATACATTTGGAAGTATAAACAAAACTGGCAATTAACACTGTCAACACTAGGGACTACTAATTTTGGGTTGGACCAGATAACAGATAACAGAACATACTATTTAGAAGATCAAGATAATATATGACCGCCTTTTGATAGACTTATACGGGAGATGCAAAAAAATCATATTGAACAATAAAACATGAAGCAATGATTAATGTGATTCATAAGAATGTTATACTTGATACATTTAAAACACAGTTGTCAGCTAAATAGAGAGATTGGAACATAATTCCTCCATATGATACGTTGCTATTTGATCCACAGAAAGAGAAAGAAAAAATGAGAGAAAAACAATGGTGTCCAATCACAGGAACACAAGAGAAGCTGTGTTACCAATACATACAATGCTGTGTATAAATAATTGAATGATGCACGTTAAAAATAATAATACCTATATATACAACTGTTCATATATATCGCGTTTGTAGCTATAGAAAGGCAGGAATATTTATCCACAGAAATAACGACCATTTTTATTTCAAAAACCATTTGTTTATTCTTTTTCAAGTGCTGTTTAATTATATGTTGACTTGAAACTGTATTTTAGGTGCATTTCCATGGAGCTCAACTTATGCCTTATGCAATATTTGTTTCATTTATATTTTTGTTATAATCAAACTATGTTAAAAATGTATCAATCAGTATTTTTCTTTTGAATTTGACTTTGTTTAGTTTGCATTTTCTTTTTGTTTAATCTGAAAAAAAAAGTTGAAAGGAGAGATTATTTTAACAGGATGTTTTTTATTTTCTCTCAATGGGATACCATATCTGATCAATATATTTTTTTTCACATGTCATGTTTTCTTCTTTGTTAAAGTTATCTGTAAACAGTGAAAAAGGTTAAGTATCGTCTTTTTTAAGTAGACATCTATTTTTAAAGAGGTCTTTTCATTACTTATATGTGACTCGCCATGACATTTGCAGGTTTATGGAGGTAGAACGTCATTGTTAGAAAAATTATAAACATGATAAATATCGAGATTCAATAAAATGCGTATTGTGAAGAAGAGATAAACACTTTCCTTGGCTTCTTTTTTGCGGACGCCGAACTATACATCATATATAAGTTTTGAAGAAGTTTTAGTTAATCGTTTGAGGTGAAAAAATTTTTGAATCTACAGTTTAAATTGATATAAAAACAAATTCTGCTCTATTGATTTCCTTTCATAAATGAAGTCTGAAATATATCCATAATTAATGCACCGTATCAAATGCATATAAGAGAACACCTACTTATAAACTGTTACGCGTCGCATACTATGTAAAGAAACATGCATAATAAATCTAAAGTAAAAAAGGAATTCTGAAAGCTTACTTTGACAAATTTTAAACTTATTTCAACAAGTTTAAATTTCATGTTCAAAAATAGAGCTACAAACAAAACAAAAATGCACTGCTCTAAAGATTTTATTTTATAAATGAAGTCTAAAATATATCCATAATAAATTCACCGTATCAAATGCATGTGTGGGAACACTTCGTAAACTGTTACGCTTCGCATACCATGTTTAGAGACATGCATAATAAATCTAAATTAAAAGAAAAGGAATTCTTAAAGCTTACTTTGACAAATTTTAAACTAACTTCATTTCAATAAGTTTAAATTAATACATGTTCTAAAATAGAGATCAGAATTGTTTGTATTGTAGTAAAATTAAGTCTTTTATATTTTATTCAAATACGCTAAATGAGCTAAACGCCAATAAATACAATAAGTTTGTAAATAAAATAAAGGGCACAATTAATGATGTAAATTGAAGTTCATCTAACGGATGAGGATTTTAATTTCTTAAACATATCTTGGTCGTTTTTCTTTCCTCTAAGCATCTAGGCTTTTCTGTTCGAGTATAAAGTGTTACTTCTTTGATGCCCTTTCAGTTGCGATGATCAAGCATTCGATGAAAAAGGTGAAAAAGGTGATTAACTTTCTAAATATCGGGCAAATATCAATTATAGATGCAGATAAACCCTTTGGTATTGGCTTAGCAATTTCAGTTTGAATGGCCAGATTTGTACGGAGAACAGTAGATTATCGTCATATTCGGTGGATTATACATTAAATTTGCTTGTATATGTACGTATTGTCGAGTTATCGTTTTGTAGTTTATCAACACGAATGATGAATACGTGTGTTTAGTTGTATACGTATTATGTATATCTTAATTATTTTCCAGTTATCTAGTAAGATGTATGCTAAATTATAAGTAATAAGTTTTGTAATAAAAGTCTGGCCTAATATTATCAGTAACGCTGTTGTAAGCATTGTATATCATTGATACTAAGCAATATTTTAAAGTTTTGGTGGATATTGGTATCACTAGAAATCATACTCCATCTCCATATTTGTTTTATCAAAATATGGAGTATAGACTATTAGACAAATACAATATATTATCGCTAGTTTACAAAATTTTCCTTTGATCTTGCTAACTGACAATGTCCTTTCTCAGCGCAGTCGGGTGATATGAAAACTATTGCTAGAAACTAAGGGAACATGTGTCGTTGCCTAGGAAATTATCAACGTCTTCCAGGGTAAAATAGCGATACACAGATTATCATTAGTACTGGCTCAACCGTGAAAATCAAAATCAAAACCAAAAAGACAAAACAAATCTAACCTATGACGCAGTTTTGTATCAAAGTTTTAAATGTTACGCTTCTGTGTTATAAATTCCAAACTAGTGAATTGTGCTTATACGCACTAATTCATGTTATTTGTGTCATATTTGAAGTCTCCAAATAAAGATATCATATTTGACATCCTTTTTTAAATACATGTGTTGCTTTGTTGACTCGATACATGTGTGAAAGATATTATAACAAAATAAAGAAAAAAAACGTTCCGTCATAAACACGACATACACATTATAATCATTTTAAAACAGTTGGGGTATTATTTTCATTTAGTTTTTTCTAACATATGGTTATTTAATTTTCTTCCCAGATAGTTAGGAATCGAATGATAGACAAAATACACATTCAGTATGATGTCTTTATAACCTCGAATTTTTTTTTAATGAACAATCTTAGAATCCATCCATCTTCCATGGTGCAATTTACAAGTAGATTTTCTTTTAAAATCGAAATATATCTTTACTTCAGGAACATCAGAATTAAACAACTATTTGATATATTTCAAACAAAATGCCTCAGAATATGCATAGAAAAGAGGACAATAATAAAAAGAATTATACATACATGTACATGATGTCATTGGTACGCAATGAGCTAATAAAAACATACAAAACCATATTCGTACTCCCATTTGCATCAACGCAATGCCTTCTTTATATGTAATCCAACTAATTAGACTTGTAAATCTCATTCACTCGGCTTTTATATAAAAAAAAATGTAATTTAAATAAAACGACATCATAATTGATCTTTATTCAATAAAAGATGAAATTGTACCCATATTAATTTTAAAATCTGAGGTAAGGCTTTAAAATTGACGATTTTCTCATTGCAGCTCAGTCAGTCGGAAAGATGTATACAATTTGTATTAATATTTATTTTATATAAGGGAAACGTATAGGTATATATCCACCATTGATTTCCCCTATTAATCTTTGTTGACACAAAAGAAATGTGCATATTTATCTGTGTTTCAAATAAAATAAAATTGCATGAGTAAAGTTGTATTCTGTCCAATATTAAAGGTAAAATTTACATAGTATTTCATTGCATATAATGAAATAACCATCACTTGAAGTTGACCAATGAAATTTACTAGCTTTAGTTTCCATGTAACCTCAAGTTTTAAACAAAAATATTTTTTACAAAACACCAATTTCAAAACATAATTATGTTTTGAAACACTAAAGATAGATGGTTATCAACATGGTTATGCCTAAGTATGTTTTACCTACATAAGAATAATTACCTAAAACTGTCAAATTCAATGAAATATATTTTTCGACCCTTTTACGTATGCAATCGGATGTGACGTATTGGGATTCCAACTACTAGTGGAACCCCGTTTTTGAACAAGTGTTATATTACAAAAAATATCTGATTGTTTTGGTAAGTCTGTCAATTGATAACACTTGTTATTGAATCTCGGATATGTCAGCAGCTTTTGTCAATATCTTGGTTAGTTCAAGTTACTTATCAAATTTAAAATAGTGTCACATTGTATCGCAAGGCGATATAGTAATTTACGTTCCTTTCCCCGATACTAAATTTCCCTCGGAACAGAGAAATGTTGACAATTATTTGCTCAAGCTATTTACATATTGGAGCTCGTCAATGCGTAAGTTTGTTTGAATTAAAGTGACAATATACAACGGACAATGCATGGCATACTATAGACTTATCATTCTGTTATGTTTATATCTTACAATGTAGTAAATGTGGTTTGTTCTTTATTTCAGGTTGAAACGTACATCATAATAAAACAATAAATGTTAAACAACCTGGCGTGTATTTCTTGAGTAAAACATTTCAACGCATTGACGAGCTCCAATATGTAAATAGCTTGAGCAAATAATTGTCAACATTTCTCTGTTCCGAGGGAAATTTAGTATCGGGGAAAGGAACGTTAATTACTATATCGCCTTGCGATACAATCCCGCCACGAACACTTCAGATTAAACAGTTACATTTGTTTGTTCTTCAACAGGAAGTAGTAAGACTAGTCTGTGCACTGAACGACGAATTTTTGTATCTGTGACATTTTGATAATCGGTTCCACTACCTCCTAAGTTTTTGTAACGCACGGTCACATCACGAACATTTCCATCAAGACTCGGAATCGCCTCGTCAACCTGCCCCAGTTTCCATTTTCCACGCAAAGCATTGCTGTCTTGTACCAAAACCAAGTCACCCTGACAAGGCGATATAGTAATTTACGTTCCTTTCCCCGATACTAAATTTCCCTCGGAACAGAGAAATGTTGACAATTATTTGCTCAAGCTATTTACATATTGGAGCTCGTCAATGCGTAAGTTTGTTTGAATTAAAGTGACAATATACATCGGACAATGCATGGCATACTATAGACTTACCATTCTGTTATGTTTATATCTTACAATGTAGTAAATGTGGTTTGTTCTTTATTTCAGGTTGAAACGTACATCATAATAAAACAATAAATGTTAAACAGCCTGGCGTGTATTTCTTGAGTAAAACATTTCAACGCAAGAGAAAGTATGGATTTACAAGACAAGCCTGAAGATGGAGATACATTGAATAAGATAAAATTACGGAAGAAGAAACGAAGCACAGCAAAAGGTCAGTTTCACAGAGTGTTCAATAGATTCAAAGAACAGACTAAAACAGAAAACGGGGAGGTTCTCCAGGAAATACTTAAAGACATGGAACATGCATATGAAAAATTAGAAGGGGAACATTCTGCTTATTTAAATATCCTTGACTCTGATGATGAAACAGAGTGTGACATAATTAACACTGCTAACTCCGATATGGACAAGAACTACAGTCAATTATGCGACGCAAGAGCCGATTTAGTCATGATAAATAGGAAAAACAAAGAAGATAAATCAAAGGTAAACACAACAAAGGAACATCCAAATACTGTTAAAGTCAAACGTTTAGAGGCACCAACTTTAGTGGAAATGTAAGAGAGTATCCCAGCTTTAGAAATGATTACTCAAAATTAATGACTCCGGATCCCTTTGCATTAAAACAGTGTTTGTCCGGAGAAGCTTTGAAAACGGTTCAAGGAGTTGATGAAAACTTCACTGCAATGTTCAAAAGGTTAGACATGAAATATGGTAGAGAAGAGCGCATTGCTGAATCAGTTTTTTATATGAACTTAAATCGCTCAAAAAGGTATCTGATGGTGAAAATAAAGGGTTCATACAGACAGTAGATATAATTGAGCTATGCTGGTTGGATTTGTGTAAAATGAAGATGGAAAGGGAAATGGACACTGCAACTATGATGAGTCAAATAGAGGTACTTTTACCGACAATTCAGAAAAGGGAATGGGCTATTCGAAAACAAAGGGACCGATCGCTCAAATTTAAGGACTTTATGAATTTCCTACTCGAAGAAAAAAATGCAATGGAGTACATTGAATCAGATTTACGGGAAGGTGCCACAAGCATTAAAAGTGCTGCTCATGTTGTGCAGGTAGGAGAAGATCAGTCATCAATTCAGGTACTTCTAAAGGAAAATCAGGTTATCATGAAACAGATGGTTAATGGTTTAGCTCAAGTTACTGAAGCTGTTCAACGTCGTAGACCAAATCAGGACACAAATGGAAAATTCGATCGGCAAAATCAGAATAAGGCCTTGAATCAGAAAAAAATTGGTATCACGAAACTGATAGACATGATATTGGACAGTGCTATGCGTTTTTTAGTTTGGATGAACAAAGCAAAGTTCAACTGTTACGGAAAAATGGGTGTTTCTTTAGTTGTCTCAAGACTGGACATTTATCTCGTGATTGCAGCAGACGAAATCCTTGTGACATAATCAATGAAGATCATACAAAATGCGGAAAATATCACCATCCTGCTCTTCATGGCATTCCAGTATCTGCTTTGGCATTTCACAATTCAATGGACATTGTTAATGATGATCGTGGTCGGGAAGACGTTATTTTAATGGTGAGCAACGTTACATGCAACGGAATTTAGGTGGCCACCTTATGGGATCCAGGTTCGAACATTTCTTTGATTACTCGTGAATTGGCAGGAAAATTGAATCTAAAGGGACGTAACGTAACATTGTCAGTAACAAAGGTTGGAAACAGCACTGATAGTATTCAAAGTAAGGAGTTCATTCTACCATTAAGCGACGCGCATGGCGAAACCTGGCAAATCAAGGTATATGGTATGGACGAGATAACGGCAGATGTATCTAAAGTAAATGTTCAAAATGTTGTCAATTTGTTCAGAGGCATCAAGACAAGCGATATTGTTAGACCGACAGGTAAAATTGAAGTTTTGATTGGCACTGATTGTTGCGCCTTATTACCTACCAAGATTGATCAGATTGGGAACTTGCAACTGATGAAGAATCAATTCGGATACTGCTTACGAGGAAGTCATACTATGTTACAATCCTATGAAAACGTCAATAACAATGCTGTTAGAATCAATCATGCATCAGGAATAATACATAACATTAATGACATGCAAATTGAAAATTTACCCCTTAAAGAAAGCATTGATAAATTCTATGAAATAGAAAGTCTTGGAATTAGCTGCACACCTAAATGTGGGAACTGTAAATGCGGAAAATGCCCAATCGGGAACAACAACTATACTATTCAGGACGAGAGGGAGTTAATAATGATACGAAACGGGCTCAATTATGATTCTGAAAGTCAAAAGTGGGAAGCATCGTATCCATGGAAAAGGAGTCCAAGTGAATTGCCTAATAATGTTAACTCAGCTAAGGCTAAACTCTTATCAACGGAGAAACGCTTGCATAAGATGGGACAAGAATATAGTGAGTCGTATCAAAATCAAATTGAAGACATGGTTAAACGGAATGTAGCCAGGAAATTGGCAGAAAAGGAAATTCAACAATATGAAGGCCCAGTACATTACATTCATCATCATGAAGTATTAAAACCAGAATCGAAATCTACACCAATCAGAATAGTCTTCAATTCGTCAGCTTCGTACATGGGACACGTACTCAACGAATACTGGGCAAAGGGACCTAATGTAATAAATGATCTATTAGGAGTACTTTTGAGATTTCGTAAGGAGAGAGTAGCCACAGCAGGAGATATATCGAAAATGTACAATTCTGTAAACCTGTCTCTACTAGACCAACATACTCACAGGTTTGTGTGGAGATATATGGATTCAAGTAAGCTGCCAGACCATTATGTATTACAAACTGTTACATTTGGAGATAAACCAAGCGGTGCTATCGCAACCATTGCACTTCAAATGACTGCTGACATGTGTTCACATACATATCCAGATACAGCTCAAATGATCAACAAAAATAGCTACGTTGACGACATTTTGGTGTCAAAAGAAACAATGAAGGAGGCAAAAAACCTGATTCAAAACTGTGACAACATTCTCCACAAAGGAGGATTTGCTATAAAACATTGGATTGTATCAGGAGATTCTAATGATGAAATGGAAGGACTAAACGTTGTCAGAACAGATGAAGAGAAAATACTTGGTATGATATGGCAACCAATGTCGGATACATTTACATTAAAAATCAAGCTAAACTTCTCGCCAAAGCGAAAGGGAGTTCGAACAGGTTTTAACTTAAATGCACAACAGATCGACGATATCCCACAGAACTTGACTCGTCGAATGGTTCTAAGTCAGGTGTCAAGCATCTACGATCCTCTTGGTTTGGTAACTCCGTATATTTTATCTGCCAAACTTCTAATGCGAAGCATGTGTACAAAGTCAGACATAGGTTGGGATACACCACTAGATGAACAATTAACCACAACATGGATTGAGTTTTTCAGAGGTTTGTTTGAACTTGAGAACATTAAAGTACCGAGACGCTTAAAACCCGAGTTCACTATTGGCAGCCCGACATTGGTAATATTTTCGGATGCAAGTCAAGTGGCATACGGAGCATGTGCGTATGTTCGATGGCAAACTAGCAATAATTATGAGACTAGACTTCTTTTTTCCAAGAATAGGATTGCGCCTACAAAACAGTTATCTATTCCAATACTCGAACTTTGTGCAGCCATTCTTTCGGCTCGAATGAGACAAAAAATCATTCAAGAAATGAACTGGGAATTTGTAAAGGTAATTCATATAACTGACTCAATGATTGTTCGAGCACAGATCCAAAAAAAAGCTACGGATTTGGAACATTTGTTGCAACGAGAGTTGCGGAAATACAAAGTATTACCGATCCTACTGATTGGTATTGGATTCAAGGGGACCTTAACCCAGCCGACTTAGTAACTAGACCAACACAGCCTGATATCTTGGATGAAAATTCTGTATGGCAAAGAGGTCCAGAATTCATGAGAGAGTCTATCGATTGTTGGCCAACAAGACAAGATAGTACTATAGAATCGAAACAACTTCCAGACGTCGTCAGTGTGACACTATGTATTGATAAGAGACATGTAAAGATAGCACCTACTCTTATCGATATTGATATATCCCGATTCTCAAGATTAGAAAAGTTACTCCGTGTGACTGCACTCGTGTTAAGTATAATTAAAAAAAAAACATTTAAAGGGACATTTCTCACGTTAAACACCAAATCAATTAAGCAAGCAAAACATATGTGGGTCAAAGAGGCACAAGGAGAAATCACTGAGACTTTCATGACACTATTTCAGAGACTAGGCCCTTATAAAAGACAGGATGGAATCATTGTTGTCGGACAGAGGATGGCTGATTGGATTAAGGAATCATGGAACCAAACGGAATTTGTTCTTATACCATCAAAACACCCTTTAGCAAATCTTATCGTACAATCTGTTCATAATGAGGATCACGGTGGAATTGATTCAACTTTAGCGAAGATTAGAAGCAGGTTTTGGATACCTGGAGTTAGGCGCACCATAAAACAGATCAAGGAGAAATGTGTGACATGTAGAAAAAGAAACAAAACTACGTTGACACAGCAGATGGGGAAGCTTCCGTCATATAGATTGAATCCATCGCCACCTTTTTACTACTGTGCAGTAGATTTATTCGGACCGTATACTATCCGTGATACAGTCAAAAAAAAGAACATTTGGGAAAGCGTATGGAGTGATTTTTAACTGTCTGACTAGCAGAGGCGTATATGTTGACCTTGTTGAAGGATATGATAAAAACAGTTTTTTGATTGCGCTAAGAAGGTTTGTCTCGATTCGTGGATATCCAAGAATGATGATTTCTGATGCCGGAACGCAGTTAGTTGCTGCAGGAAAAGAACTTAAGCAAGTTGTGCATACATGGGATTGGGACGATATTAAAACATTTGGAACTAGTAAAGGAATGCAATGGAATATAATAAAATCAGCTGATGCACCATGGGAAAATGGTTGTAGCGAAGCTCTTATCAAATCTGTTAAGAAATGTCTTGATGTTGCCATAGGGGATTCAGTGATGACATTTTCAGAATTGCAAACTGTATTATTTGAGACTGCTAATGTGTTAAATGAAAGACCGATAGGTTCAAAGAACTGTGATCCGAATGAAGGGACATACCTATGTCCGAATGATTTATTGCTCGGGAGAGCTAGTATTCGAGTTCCGAACGGACATTACAATCAGGATTGTGATCCAAGAAACCGTCATGCATTTATCCAGAACGTAGTGAATTCATTTTGGCGAATGTGGATTCGTGATTATTTTCACACGTTGATTATAAGACAGAAATGGCATACATCATATAGAAATCTCAAGAAAGGTGACTTGGTTTTGGTACAAGACAGCAATGCTTTGCGTGGAAAATGGAAACTGGGGCAGGTTGACGAGGCGATTCCGAGTCTTGATGGAAATGTTCGTGATGTGACCGTGCGTTACAAAAACATAGGAGGTAGTGGAACCGATTATCAAAATGTCACAGATACAAAAATTCGTCGTTCAGTGCACAGACTAGTCTTACTACTTCCTGTTGAAGAACAAACAAATGTAACTGTTTAATCTGAAGTGTTCGTGGCGGGAGTGTATCGCAAGGCGATATAGTAATTTACGTTCCTTTCCCCGATACTAAATTTCCCTCGGAACAGAGAAATGTTGACAATTATTTGCTCAAGCTATTTACATATTGGAGCTCGTCAATGCGTAAGTTTGTTTGAATTAAAGTGACAATATACATCAGACAATGCATGGCATACTATAGACTTATCATTCTGTTATGTTTATATCTTACAATGTAGTAAATGTGGTTTGTTCTTTATTTCAGGTTGAAACGTACATCATAATAAAACAATAAATGTTAAACAACCTGGCGTGTATTTCTTGAGTAAAACACACATGTATCCCTGGAAAAACACAATATCTGTTGTTTTTTTAATTAGTTAATGAATAAAGCCAACAGTAGTATACCGCTGTTTTTGTTTCTAGAGAAAACGTGATGCTAATCAGCACTGGAACAAGCAAGTATATTTCTAGATTCATTTTCTAGATTTAGACATTTCAATTTCAAACGGGAAACTTCACACTAAAATTTACGACAAAAGAGACGATTTTTCATTTCCTATTGTTAATTTTCCTTTTTTAGACGGCGATGTGCCTTTGGCTCCATCATACGGTGTTTATATATCGCAACTCGTTCGGTTTGCCCGTGTGTGTTCTGATGTCATAGATTTTAACGAACGTAATCAATGCATCACTGGTAAATTGTTGTGTCAGGGATTTCGATAGCATAAATTACTTAAAACTTTTACTAAATTCTTTCATAGATACAAAGATTTGATTAGTAAATTTGGCTATACCTGTAGAAAGCTTATTAAAAATGGTATTTCACATCCTAAATGTTATGGTAATATTTTACTTAAAGCGAGGAAATCACTATGTGATCCTTGTAAACTCATCGAACCTTTACACAAACTTATAAGTAAGGGTTATCGTACCAATATTGTAATAAGATCTCTGAATATAGTTCACATTGGCACTAATATTGATATTGTCACTAGCAAATTAAAACATAACTTAATTTCATTATCTTTTGAGGCGAGATGTATAGAGACACAGACACGTTAACTTTTATTTCTATAGAAGTCGCTCTTCACTATACTACTACCTGTCGATACATTTATTTTTGGCATTGCACAAGTCATGTCTTTTTTGACTATTAATGACGTTAAAATACTGAATCCCTGTGATGTGTTTTAGTCGATTTTAGTCTCTGATGCATGATTTTTTTATTATTTATTGGTTTTGGCTTTTAACTAGCTGTCAGTAACTGCGAGTACTCTCAAATCGTATTTTCTTGTTAATTCGACCTGTTGATACTGTTTATAATGCTTTTTTGTTATTTTTTATTTATATGTGAAAAAAGTATATTTAAACAAAACGCATTTGACTAACAGGTCGAACAACTGATGTTCTTTAACCCTGCTGACTGCCATTGACGATTGCCAAATAAAATTGATCACAAGATGTAACAAAATGGATCGGAATATAAATTTAATACGTCACAGAAAGAAAAAAAAATGTTAACTAGTGGCTACGATGTTGTGCCACAAACATTCGGTGTCAATATTTCTTTAGTACACCAGGTCTAGATTTCGACAATATATGTCTCTTCAGTGATGTTAGGGATCGAAACGGTATTTGGAAGGCCATATAATTTACTCTCAATTTAAGATTGACTCCTGAATTTTAAGAGACAATATAGGATGAACGGATCATATAAACCGGAGGGAAAATATGATACATGCCCAAACAAAAAATATAAACGAGTCTAAATTGAAAACTACGTTCAAACCTATGATTGCGTTGGATAAAAACCGCAATTTGTATACGTGTGCATGTCAAACAAATTTCGTTGTAGAAGGATCCAAAAACAGCACAAACAACATTTTCCAAAAGACCAAAAACGTGAAAAAGTATATTTAAATAAAACGCATTTGACTAACAAGTCGAACAACTGATGTTCTTTAACCCTGCTGACTGCCATTGACGATTGCCAAATAAAATTGATCACAAGATGTAACAAAAAGGATCTGAATATAAATTAAATACGTCACAGAAAGAAAACAAAATTGTTAACTAGTGGCTACGATGTTGTGCCACAAACATTCGGTGTCAATATTTCTTTAGTACACCAGATACAGATTTCGACAATATATGTCTCTTCAGTGATGTTAGGGATCGAAGCGGTATTTGGAAGGCCATATATATACATGTATATATATATTTCAGATTCATAGGTTTTACACAATAACGCATATTGAGATATTTGCTTGAGACTTTGTGTCTGTTCTCCTTTTGTTTTTTGTTTAGTGTGAGATCTCGTTTGCATCGTTCCTATCATATAAAATTCATCAATAAAATTCCTCGCCACACCAAAGAAAACAGACATATAGTGTTTTTATTTTTATTATGAAAACCTTTGTATTTGGTTTAATGTCACTCATTTTGAAATTATTGAGAAACTGAATATGCATCACTCGAACACAATCAAAAGAGGGATGAAAGATACCAAAGGGACAGTCAAACTCATAAATCTTAAACAAACTGACAACGACATGGCTAAAAATGAAAAAGACAAACAATAGTACACATGACACAACATAGAAAACCAAAGAATAAACAACACGAACCCCACCAAAAACTAGTGGTTATTTCAGGAGCTCCGGAAGGGTAAGCAGATCCTGCTCCATATGTGGTGCCCGTCGTGTTGCTTATGTGATATCAAATTCGGTTTAGTTTTAAGTTAAGTCTTATTCGGTAGGTCACATTCATGAAAGGAAAGGGGGCTGTAGTGACGACGTAAGGAGCATATCCTATATCATTTGTGAAACAGTTATTCCATAACGGTCAACCAACTCGTGATGGCGTCCGTAACATTTACGAAGGGATGATTTCAACATCACCATTTGAAACTCTTGGTTTAAAAACTTCCTTGTGAGCAGCAACCCTCTATCAAGAAAATCATGATAGGAAATGCAAGCACGGGCATATCGTATTAATTGGGAGATATATTCTCCGTATGCAGATTAACTACTAGACTAACGATAATTTGGTCGTTTAATTTCACAAAATTTGACAAAATAGATACTTTGACCCTTTGACAAAATTATTGAAAAATTAAGATTAAATTGAACCACACAATGTAAAATATAAAAAAGAAGAAGTGGCATGATTGCCAATGGTTAAACAAGTTAGACTTACTCTTACATGTCGTAATACACTACACAATACACATTGTCATGATAATATGTTACTACACCTGTATACAGATAGAATAATATGTCTCACGCCATTTTATTTCAAAGGAATGAATTATTGAGGATGTATTCTTGTACATTTCAGTCTCGTTGAAATCTCTAGCTCTGGAATATGTTCCAAAACATGTTTAACAAATGGAAAATATCGATGAATTTTAGGAAAATCATAATCAGACTTAATACTGTGAAAAAAAATGTGTATTTCCTGACAGAAGTGTGTTTTTATTCGATATAAAATGTCACATTGTATATAACAAACCATAGTGGGAGATATTTTGGACATAATTGTGCAAATCGTGATACAAGCATGACATTGTGTATAAAGGTTGCCTAAATATTAATTAAAAAAAATTAGGTGCTGGCCATCAAAAATATTTCTATTTTTTCAAGATGGCCACTGATCATTTTGCAAATGGCGTCATATCCAATTGGCTACATTTCGTAAATCCTTGAAAGCTGTGTTATTGGTAAAACGTAACTTACAGTAACTAAACTACGACAAAACAACACATAAATGGCAACAAATAGTGACTTCCGGTTTTAAAATGGCGGCAACAATTTTGAAAATGTATTTTTTTAATGATTTCCATCAACTTAACAAGTGATATCACATTTTTTTCTAAGTTTATATGCCTAGTTTTGTTAGATAGACTAGTTGGTTAACTTATAATAATCTGACAGTAGCCAATACAAAAACCCTTACAGGGGAAGGACAGAACGGTAGCATTTACAGTTGTCAACACAGCTGAATTTTTTGCCTTCGCATTTCAAATTTTCCTGACAGGCAGATGTAACGGCAGCTGAAGAAGTCATTTTTGGTTTCCAACTATCATCATTTTTTTTCTTTCATCCAACCCCAGTGTTCATGAAATGATACATGTATCTGCCGAATACATAAATCTGGATGAGCCCAAACTTGTCCCCCTTGATATGCTTTTCCTTGGATGTGCTCCGAGAAAAAAACTCTTGTAGGCGGAACTGCATCACACTTCCGCTGCTTCCTGGGTAACAATTTACATCGCGCCTCATTAACAGCAAATATTGATGTTGTTCTGTCATACATGATGCAAACAGATGCTTCTATGATGTCCATGTATGTTTCTTTACACCTAGCAAAGAAGAAAACACGTTCCTTACATCTGGAAATACTTCCCATATCATCCAAACTGACCTATTCCCTTCTCACGAAAATCCGATAAAGTATCACATCCACTAAATGCATGAACGAAAGGAATAGTAGCTATAAGAGCACCAAACGCATTTTATATGTCACGAACAGGAAGCAAGCCGAACATGGACAATCATTCGTGTATCTGCTTCTCCATGATTACAAGGGGTAGCTGTAAAATATCCTTATTAGTCTCTAAAGAAGCAATTATGTTGGCAAGAAACTTGACAAATTTGGTTTCGTTGTAATCTTCACAGAGAAAACTACTCCAGTCCCCTGGTGTTCTACCAGAAACAACATCTTTCTGTCTAGCACAAGAACCTTGTCTTGTCACATCTAGCCTTTAAATTATTCATTTGATAAACATTAAATACAGTTTACAGTTTTATTTTATGGCATAATAGGAAACTGTTCTTTTTGACCTGGTTATATAAACAGGTTCTCCTTCGTTTTGCGTTTGCTTCAAACGATCTTCGTATTGTTTGCCTTTGATCTTTTTAAAGAAATCCTCTTTATTTTTGTAGAGTGTTCATTAAGGGGTTCATATGTTATAGAATGCCTTAAACCATTAGATATTTCAAATTCATCTAATAGTTTACTAACTTCTGGCCCAGCTACCGTTCATATGTCTAAAAGGAATCTTCGGTTAAACCTATGACAACAACATTGCCTTTCACAATTTCATTATTCTGGGTTTTTTTGGCCTGATCAATTGTGCTATAAGAAAAATATTTGCTTGTCTTACGTACACTGAAATTATCATTTGCAAAATCAATTGCCACCTGTGGGTGATGTTAGAGAGGGAAACCATATCTTGGAGAAGGTCGGTAACGATCGAGAATAATTTACACGATCAAGACCTGGATAAATACGGCATCCTGCTTTATATGGACTGTTTGTACAAAATCTGACCCATGAAATGAGCAAACCACCAAATTCACAAGAAGTTCTTATTTTATAATTGAACACCAGGAATTAAACTGTGGTCTAGATTACTATATTTCCTTACGACAGTCTATCAAATGTTTGAACGTCACAGAGTCATGACATGATTATAATTTCTGTGTTTAGCTTTCTTAAGCTGATATATACATTTCAAGCAAAACACATACAGTTATCTGATGCGTGTGTCTAGTCCTAGATACATTTGAACATACATACATTGCGTTCTAGGTGTTGCAATATTGGTTTTAGTGAGGACACTTGTCCATCCACTATTACGTATTACAGTGATATGCAGTGAAGTTTAGCATTTGATAGTTCATTGATAACATGCTGGCTTATCATAAACAAACAACTTGTAACGTCTCATTTCATTGGCCGAAAGATTTAAATACAACAGCAATGTAGTCAGTCTAGTCAGTGTGCACGTGAATTGACACAGGTGACCGACAATGGAATTTACTATGTTACTACGAACGTAAAAACAATGATTTGTATAGTTTACAAACCTTTGGCCAAAAGATTTAAATAAATGTTTTGCTAACTTCAAATAGTGGGGTCGAAAAAGTATACTGATATTCTAAGTTCTTTATGCATGCAGCAACTCAATTATATTGTACCCGGCATGATGAGACTGATTATAAGGATGAAATAAAATACATTAGCCGCTTTAATACGGATGAATAAATGAACCACTTGTAATTTCTTTCATACCTACGATAGGTTATAATCCTTACAATGTCGTAGTCACTTATAAAGTATTTCATAATACTGATTCATTACAATGATTAATGATGGGTTGCACTGACATTCCTCCTTTCTTATTGTCATGCTAAAACAAATAAAATACAAAACGAAACGTGTATGATAAACTGATAAAAAAAATATCCAGAAATTAAGGATGACTAAATGTATGTACAAGATGAAACTCACCTTTTTATAAATACATTTAAATGATTTAATGAATACAGACATTGTTTGTTTCTATTAGCATAGATATGGAAGGTGTGGTGTGAGTGCCAATAAGACAACTCTCCATCCAAATAACAATTTATAAAAGTACACCATTATAGGTCCATGTAAGGCCTTCAATACGGAGCCTTGGCTCACACTGAAAACCAAGCTATAAAGGGCCCCAAAATTACTAGTGTAAAACCATTCAAACGGGAAAACCAACGGTTAAATATTTACAATATATAATAAAATTAATATTTTCCTACGATGTGGTATAATTAACGTTTGTTTTTTCAACCGAGAATAGCAAAACCTCATGAATTATATCGTTTGTATAAACTTCATTTAATAATACGCTGTACCATCTCCATTTTTTCTTAACAAAGCGTGTTACATGTTATGAATTTACTTAAAATTTCGGAATTTATTTTTTTCCTTCAAGTTAATGGAATCAGAAAAAAAATCACTATTCTATGAAGAATATCTAAAACTTGGCAAACAATATGAAAAGTGTCTGTAATAAAGTATACAGTTTCATTTTTCAAGTACAACGTTAATTCATCGAGTCCATTGAGTAAAAGAGAAGGCAGGATAAGCAACTTGGGTGTGTCAATGAAAAAAAATATGTGATTTGAGTTTTTTTTTATCCTACATTAAACTTTTGATGTCGTCCCTTGATTTAGAGGAGATATTTAATTTGAATATTTTAACTGTTAAGATTTTAAAGTTTAAACTTTACTACCAATTAATTGCAGAAAATTATAACACAAATGATATTCACATGCACATTAAGCTAGAATTGTGATTAGAATCATGTATGCGAATACGACGATGGAAGCTTTAGACGACCTTGACCAGCTACGTGAATATTAATCAGTCCATTCAACGTTAAAGTACATGTGTTCTATTTTTGCAGGTGTGAGGTCGAAGGTTTGAATTGACCAATGAAAACGATCGTTCCTTAGAGAGTTAGTCTAATAAAGTGTGTTTGTCTGATTATGTCGCACGACCTATCGCAAAGCTTGGCCGCAGTTGGGTATATATCTCCCAGAATTTTATAACAAGTCATTTTAATGTGCAATCTACCTCACATGACGATAAACTTATCTTCTCCGTACAAATCAGGCCATTCCAACTGAATGGTCATTACGAAAAGTGGCTGATCTGCCGTTGTTATTGATGTTTATTTCGTATTAATTACATGTTCGCCTTATCCATCGAATACCTGATCATTGCAACTGAATGAACATGTTTTTAAACAGTGGCATCATTGATGTTACACTTACTTGAAATTACATTACATTAGAGTAATGAGATAAACTATACGATCTATACCAGTGTGCCCTGGTATTGCATAAAAATCGTTCTTTATGTCTAAAAATAGTTTGCGCATACATTGAAAAATATTTTCAAACCAAATCGTAAGATCATTAAAAATCCCGAAACACTAATTTTATAGTAAAAAGTTCAAACGTTTTTATTTTATGATTTTTTTTTTACATTTTCGCGCATGCGCAAACCTTGTATACATGGTATATGTCAAATATTCATTTCTAGTAAATTTTTCACGTGTAAGGAAGGTAGCTACCAAATGTGATAGCTGTTTTTCACTTAAAGAAGGTAAAAGAAAAGTTTTCCAGAAAAAAATCAGTATTTTTAAACTGTAAAAACAGCTATTTTAAAAAAAAAAGGCCGTGGCCATCTTGAAAAAATGATTTTTTTTAATGGCCAGCAGTATATAATAATGATGCTTTGTGGTAATGTTCATGCTTGTATCATCATTTGCACAATTCCCTCAATTTTGCCTGCTAATATCTCCCACTACCAAGTCAGTCTCATTATCCAAAATGTTGTGAAAATGAAAGAGGGATACAAAAAATGATTTTACTAGATACAAATGTACATGAATATCCTATTTTATTTTATTTTCGTTTCATGCGTGTGTTTACAATCATATGAAATAAAGAAGTTTTAATTATATGCTTTTTGTAATAAAAAAAAAACACAGTTCCAAATTTGACAACATGGTAAATTAGACCCGTGTGAAATCGTGAAAAGATTGAGTACTTTCAACTAGCTGGTGCAAAAAAAAAGAATATTTTCTTTTAAACTTTATTTCTAGAAACTGTTAGCTCCTCTCAGATTTGAACATCTTTTTACGCAGAATCGTAAGGTGTATGCATTCATCTTATATAACATGTTTAACACTTATTCAATAAGTTTTTACAGGTTTTAAATAATTTTATTGCATAATATTTTTTTCGAACTGTTCAGATTTTACTCTGTTTGTATATATTGGTTTATATTTGATTCGATTTTAGAATTCATACATTTTTAATGGCAAATTATCTCAATAAATCATATTTCAGCTTGATCATTTAATGTGAAAGGATAAGTTGTATGACTGTCAATCAGACAAATATCAACACAAGTCTTACAAGTGCTAATGTTTACATTCTAATAAGCGTTTCAATTTTCGTATTATTCAGCATAGAAGGTTTATACCTGTGTATGTAATAAGAAAAACTTTATATCAACTAGTATATACGGTTAATGACTGATTGTTTTGTCATGAATATCAGGCCGATAAGCTTTTAGTTCGATTTTTTCAGAACGAGTTTATGTCAGCGCATTTATAGCTAATCATTTTATGTTGGTTGTGTGCATTGTTGGAGACCAAACGGTTCTAGATACCACATTGTTTGGACTCATCTAGATCGTTGTCTCATCTAAATCATAAAATATGTTTTATTGTATAATAATATCATCAACAGTACAAATTTCACTGCAGATTATAAAAGTGTCATCACTTGTTTCTCCTCAGTGGAACCAAAGGAGAAAACAAATGAAAGCCCAAACAGTATACAAGTGAGAGGTTTAGCTAGCTATAAAACCAGGTTCAATCCACTATTTTCTACATTAGAGAATGCCTGTACAAAGTCAGGAATATGACAGTTGTTATCCATTCGTTTGATGTGTCTGGGCTTTTGATTTTGCCTTTTGATTTTTGATTTTCCTTTTTGAATTTTCCTCGGAGTTCAGTTTTTTTGTGTTTTTACTTTTTATAAAATCAACACATATGTAGCCACATGCAGACTAGGAATCAGATGTATAGCTGGAGGAGATGCAGGTTTTTATTTATTAAATGGATTTTTAAGATACAAATAACATGAATGACGCATTCGAAACAGCTTTTTCAAACATAAGTTAGTAGTCAGATTATAATTTTGGTAAATCTAAAAGTGCACTTTTCATAATAAACAGATCAAGCTAAATACATGTGATAATTCATTTTATTTTCAAAGTAACGGTATTTAACATATATTCTCATATAGCTTTTAAAACAGGTTTGATCTAAATATATCTAGAAAAAATCATCAAAAAATATAACAAAACTGCAACTTGTTACACAATATAGTTAGATATAAATTATCTGAAATTGTACAGTAAATGGCTAACTACACGTACACTTGTCATTTTACAATACAGAGGGGAATATGATGAATAAAAACATTTCACTATTTTTTTAAATTGATCTTAAGGCCACATCTTGCTTTTAGATTGGTCGTGTTCTTGATTACATCCAAATCGCACCATAATTTTCTGGACGACGTGTCAGCCAGTTATAGGCTTCTTTTTCTAATAGTTGGCATTCACGTGGTAAATTCTCGGAAAAAAACACTGTCTACAATAGATAGTTGTACCATTTGAAAATGAATTAAAGTACATATGTTAAAATCTTGTATATAAGCTTTGAAATATCATTGTTGGTCACACATATTATGTATTATCGCTATGTTGTGCATTTTTCCTTTGATCCTTTTTTGTGATAATTTTCATACCATGCTTCTCGCTTGAGTTGGAAAAAATATCGCTAGAAACTAAGGAGGCCACGTCACGTTGCTAACGAAATTGACATTGAAATTGACAACGTCGTCATAGGGAAAATAGCGATAAATATATTATCATTGGTCATCTCAACTCGATTGCTTTTCTCACTTTCGCTGTACCAGCTCATGCGAGAAAATCAATCTCGTTGAGATGATCAACGATAATCTATAATTATTTCCGGATTCAATAGGCACGACTTTGGAAATCATGTGTTTACTGAAGAAGTATGCTATAGTTGATAGTCGATTGTGTAATTCTTGTCTTCCTTGATCCCTCATGATTCCAATTGACATATTTAAGCGTCCTATTCTTTCGTCAGTTTAAACGCTTTTGTTTTTGTTACAAGTTGTTTTAGAAATTTATCTGTTTCTGCATATTAATTAAATCAATTACAACTTTTGAAATACTTTTGCTTTAAGACGTTAAGTTTAATGGATTTATAACCCACTTCTTATCAATTGTATAGCATTGTATATTGGATCACACGTACGTAGAAATATAATACGCATTTCAGTCAGACTAATCAGCAGTTGCAGCAAGCATGTGTTTAGTATGCTCCATTTACAAATAAAAGGATACACATATAATAAACTGTTTTCATTGTTGAAGGCCGTACGGTGACTTTATTTCCGTGTCATTGTGGTCTCTTGTGAAGAGATGTATCATTGACAATCATACAACATCTTCTTTTTTTTTATAAATACAGAAACGAATACAATCAAATTGCGATAATAGTTGTTGTCTTTGTACAATGATATGTTTTAATGATTTATCATACAAAAATCATTCATACAATTATAGATACCTCGATTACGTCTACTTTCCATCTGTATTCGTTTGCTCCCCTACTCAAATACATTTTGTTTTATTTAGGGATATTGTCTACTTATAACTTAATTGACCCTTGTATGCTTTAAAAAGTAAAGTAATTGTGTAACTGAGCTGATGAGGATGTTTACTATACATAAAGTGATATTTACCTACCATGTAATACTTTAAAAAACAACCTTTGATAACGTTTCGATAGATTGGCGTTGTCATCTATACAATATAAAAAATGAGTACGGTACGTCCTAAAAAAAAGGCAAGCATTACAAGCAATATTTATTGTAATGTAATGCATAGCATTTTATTCAAAATGATTAATGCACTATCCTCAACATTTTAAAATAAATTGTTTAAAATACATGAAGATATTATTTTAGTTTTAAATACAATGTAGAGAGGTGCATTTTTCCCCAATTTATAATTATAATAGAGAATAATAAACTATCGGAATAATTTCCCTATTTCACAAACGTATATGTATGCACTGAAAATATCGCAGACAACGAGGTACTTGTGCAAACATCATAGTTTATTTTATAAAACACCTACGGGATATGCTACTGTCAACAAATTTGTAAAAAAAATATCGAATCTTCACATTATGCTTACCTCAAGGTCTACAATTTCAGTGTTGTTTACATTTCAGTCCATACTTCAACTTGTAAGATAGATAAAGTTAATGTATATGATAATTAGTACACATGCATTTCTAATATATGTCATGCCTATTGCAAAATGTTTTGTTTGGGTGCTCTTTATTTTATGACTAAATAAATATGAGTTATAGGCTTTGTCAACGTATTTTTATCCTTACATGATAATGCACAATATTCAATCAGATTAGTTATTACTGCTAATTCGAGATATTTTAAAGTGTAATTGAAAACACATATACATTAGTATGTTTATATATGTTTTGTATCCTGCGTTTGGCCGTATTCCATACTGATTGCAGATCGTGTCAATAAATCACATCAAGCATTACAGACAGATTCAAACACTCTGCACCTATAACGTATACATTGATAAAATAATTATGCAGTTGGTACGAAAAACTGTCTATACGTCAACAAAGGATTGAAAATATCCATGAACCTTCATCAAGTGAATCAAAGTTGCATTACTTATATCATTTACACAACAACATTTGAGACATCTCGCATATTGATATGTTCTTGCTGGGTGATACATTGCAATACGCGGAATTAAATAGAACAATAATGTATTTAATGTATAATGTTGTATGTTTTAATGTGTCATAGTTTATAATAATCAATTTAAAAGGACAATATATTTTTTACTGAACGTACGCGTGGTCTTATTCACTATCATTTTGAACATATATAAACACAGCATCAAGTTTAAACATAAGACACTAAATTTTGCAGAACATACAACAGAAAATGTGCTATAAATGTTAACAATTTCCTTTAACTTGAATAACCCATATGTTACTACCAGTCCAATTTGAGCTTAAAATTAATAAAATTGTACTTGGACTAAACCTTTATGTGTTTTGTATTGCTTGAAATATATCATTTGAAAGAAATAAAGTAATGCTCAAGTCAATATAGCAAGTTTGGTTCTGTTATAGGTGTAACACCACTTCTGCAGGCCCGGTCAGAAAGCACATACCAGAAAGTGGTACATATTTAACACAAAATACTTCCTACGAATGGACATAACTTTCAAAATATTCAGAATATTTTATAAATGTTGCTATCAAATGAAAGCTGCATGACTGGTGATCATTGTAAAACAATTTTTTACTGATACATTCGAATAATAAAAAAATGACATGACATTTAAAAAGGAGGGTACATTTTGCCTTTTTGTCAGATCAGAAGTACCTGTTTTGGTACATCAGAAGTTCCGGAAACCAATTCTTTCTTATATGTCATGTAAGGTATGTTGATTGTTTCAGTACAGGACACCAGAAGGTGTTGATTTGGCATGCAATGATTGTCACTTTATTTGAACTTAAGATAAAAGAGCTGTGACTACTCGAAATTGAGGAATTTAACATAAAAAGCAATGGGGCCATTAATTAGTGGTGTACTTCCCTATTGAGGTGATGAGGTTGTTTACTATACATATAGTGATATTGACCTACCATGTAATACTTTAAAAACAAACTCTTATAACGTGTCGATAGATTGGCGTTGTCATCTATACAATATCAAGTATGAGTACGGTAAGTTCTTAAAAAAATAAAGACAAGCATTACAAGAAACATTTATCTAAATGAAATGCATAGCATTATATTCAAAATAGTCAATTCACTGACCTGAATATTTCCAACATAAATTGTTTAAAATACATAAAATTTTACTTTATTTTCAAATGAAATGTAGAGAGGTGCATTATCCCAATTTATTATTATAATAAAGAATAATAAACTATCGGAAATATTTCCCTATTACACACATGTATGTGTATGCCCTTAAAATATCTCAGACAACGAAATACTTGTGCAAACATCATAGTTTACTTTATAATAAAATTAACGGTACCAATTTTCTTGCACCAGATGCGCATTTCGACAATACATGTATCTTCAGTGATGCTCGTTGCCAAAATATTTGAAATCCAAAGCTTTTAAAAAAGATGTAGAGCTATAATCAAAAAGGTCCAAAAAAGTATAGCCAAATTCATGAAAGAAATCAGAGCTTTGCACGAGGGAGATACATTCCTTTATTTATAATAATTTATAATATTGTGTAACGGCAAGTTTAATTAACACAAACAATCCGTATTTTCATGCCAATACCGACGTACTGTCTACTGCCTGGTGATACCCTCAGGGACTAATAGTCCACTAGCAGAGGCATTTTTTTTACAAAACACCTACGGGATATGCAACTGTTAACATATGTGTTAGAATAAACAACTCTACACGTTATGCTTACCTCACGATCGACAATTCCAGTGTTGTTTACATTTCAGTACTATACTTCAACCTGTAAAATGGTTAAAGTTAATATCCATGATAATTATTACACATGCTTTTCTAATATATGTCATGCCTATTGCAAAATTATATGTTTGGATGCTCTTTATTTTATAACTAAATACATATAGCCTTTGTCAACGTAGTTTTATCCTTACAAGATAATGCATAATATTCAATCAGATTAGTTATTACTGCAAATTAGTGATACTTTAATGTGAAATTGAGGACACATGTACATTAGTTTGTTTATATATGTTTTGTATCCTGCATTTAACCGTATTCCATACTGATAGCAGATCGTGTCAATAAATCACATCAAGAGATACAGACAGATTCGAACACTATTTACCTATTACATATACATAGATAAAATAATTGTGCAGTTGGTACGAAAAACTTTCTTCACGTCATCAAAGGGTTGAAAATATCCATGAACCTACATCAAATGAATCAAAGTTGCGTTACCGGTATCATTAACACAACAACATTTGAGACATCTCGCATATTGATATGTTCTTGCTGAGTGATGTATTGCAATACGAGGAATTAAAAAAAACCAATAATGTATGTAATGTATAATGTTGTATGTTTTAATGTCTCATAGTTTATAATAAACAATTTAAAAGGACAATATATTGTTTACTGCACGTACGCGTGGTCATATTCACTATCATTTTGAAACATATATAAACAAAGCATCAGGTTTAAACATAAGACACTAAATATTAGAGAATAAACAACAGAAAAATGTGCTATCAATGTTAACAACTTCCTTGTTTCAATTGTAACCAAAACTGTTAGACTAATCCATAACAGTTATTTTTCTGTACGTAACTACCTTTGTACCAATTGCAAAATAATATATGTCTTTAAAAAATATACAAAATTGTCTTTATATGGATTATTATAGGACAGAGTATGTTATTGATTTGTTTAAAATTAAAAACTTGAGTTGATAGTACTCACCGCTTGTCTGTGTCGTACAATTTCATAAATAACAACTTCAGTAGTAAAAATTAAAGTAACATGAATATCATTAATATTTGCATCAGTTAAATTATTAACAGTGATATCAGAAACAGCACATTAACTAATAAGTTTTCTATTTTGTATTTAGTTTTCTATTGTTTGGTAATTTGTTAAAAAGATGAGATTTTTAAATAACTCCGGCTTATAGAAAATGAAAGCAATTTTGTCATATGGACTAATATTTCATCTCAATACACAAAAACGGAAATTGAATAAAAGAGGGACGAAAGATACCAAAGGGACAGTCAAACTCGTAAATCTAAAACAAACTGACAAGGCAATGGCTAATAATTAAAAAGACAAAAAGAAAAACAATAGTACACATGACACAACATAGAAAACTAAAGAAAAAACAACACTAACCCCACCAAAAAAACAGGGGTGATCTCAGGTGCTCCGGAAGGGTGAGCAGATCCTGCTCCACATGCAGCACCCGTCGTGGTTGACAACGAATGTAGGCAAAAAGAAAAAGACAAGGCGCACTCAAAGATTATTAATACTATGAAATATCTTACTGTATTTGTTTACCTTAACTATAGTATATGTATTTATAGTAAAATTGAGAATGGAAATGGGGAATGTGTCAAAGAGACAACAACCCGACCAAATGTAACACAACAGCAGAAGGTCACCAACAGGTCTTCAATGTAGCGAGAAATTCCCGCACCCGGAGGCGTCCTTCAGCTGGCCCCTAAACAAATATATACTAGTTCAGTGATACTGAACGCCATACTAATTTTCAAATTGTACACAAGAAACTAAAATTTAAATAATACAAGACTAACAAAGGCCAGTAAACTTGTAATTAGTTTTTAGAGAATAAAGTATCTGGGTGTTGTTTTTTTTCGTTTTAATCCATGGCGTCATAAAAGAAGGGCAACTATAAGTAAGTTTATTTTCGATCTAAGAGTTTGAATGTCCATCTGAAATCTTTCGCCCCATGTTACAAAACAAATCATGGAACAAAACAAATCAATACTTATACATTGTATCAGTGAAGATAATATAACAATATAAAATACAAATGTATCTTATACTTTCATAATAGAGACCTTGCAGAAGCAGTTTTCGAAGAACGCATTGAAGCCAATGTTAAGATGAAACAAAGCATGCACATTTGGTAAATCATGTAACATTTTATACAAAGTAAAACTATAAATATAAAAAATTAAGAAGCAAGCAATGATTAGAAATAAACATCATAAATACACGTAGGACAATAATACAATATAAGCAGTCTAAACTCATATAAAAACAAATATAATTTTATGACAATTTGCAAGGTTACCTTTAACATGTGTAATATCAATTGCCAGCACTGGTTCGTTAGTATCTTAACTGAATGCAAACGAATGTGTTCTTTCTTATATTTTTCTATGTCTTGTTTAATGTTGCGCTGCTCTCATTGACGATATTTTCCCAATTAAACAAAGAAATCATTAACAATAAGTCATTCGTGCTGTTTTTATTATTGAAATTAAATCATAATGTGCATTTAAAATCAACACTGATTTTATTTTCATGACCATGGTTCAGTTATTGTCATGGTTGTTTTTATATGTATACGATTTTTGTGTCTATTTATAAGTTTCAATTACATTGTTGGTATTCATCCACATGTGTCGAATAGTTCATGATATAATTTAGCAAAAACTTTCATTTGAATTTGTCTAAGCATGTGTGCATATCATTTTGATATGATATTGTAAAGACATGTTCAAAATGTATGATGTAGATCATTGTTATTCGTAATTATAAATGGTTGTTAACATACCTCTTTGATTAAACACATATATACTATCAATGCTTTGTGTATCGTTATACAGAACAGTCGGCTTTGATCCCTGTGATTTGTTTACCATTAACAACTGATTTCCATTACAATAATATATATAACTACCAACGACCCTGATAGCATAGAGTATCTTCGAACATGTGTTGAAAGTATTGTTTTAACATCAGAGCCATCGTCTTCACAGGATTTCATGTCACCATCTTGATTAATCCAGTACAGTCTGTTCTCTTCAGTGTCTACAATGAGTTGAAACCAGTAGTGCATAACTCATTATTTATTCGTACAACAATAATATATCAATGTACTTATTTTATTTATCAATCTGTTGTTTACGTCACGATTGATTCACATCGATTTACGACGACGTAAACAATTCAATGCAATAAATGTTAATAAATTATATCACGATTTGTTCCTTTAACGTATAGGTAAAAACAAATTGATCAGTATTTCGAATGTTTTGAACACTAAGCTGTGAACAACAAATGACAAAACAATGAAACATTGTCATATTTTAAGTAATTTTACTACAAAGCTAACAAGTAACAGCATACCTATATCCATGCAAGACACAGGTGTGGATGTGAAGTTTGTGACCGTTCGCCTATCTGATAGATCAAATCTAGACTTCAATATGTCTGTATAGCGTTCAACTATATACATCCACCTGTATGACAAATCAAAACTTGACATTTTAAGGAAATTAAAGTTTCAGGTTCAATTTGTGTTTAAGTATGTGATGTTGTTTTAGTAATAAACATTAATGAGACAATGCTACATATAAGGATTATGATAAATAAAACATGTGTTAAATTAGATAATGTTGTATAGTACTATAAACCGATAGGTAAATATAAATTGTGCATATTGAGTCGACTTGGAAAAAGGATTGGTATATAAAAACACAAACTTAAAAACGAGTATACTGGAAGGAACTTACAAATTGCAATCGAACACTTTCTTTAACTCAAAGATCGATTTTCAATGCTTCAATTTAAATAAAGTGACACTTTCCTATAAAGATACATTCAATTTAACAAAAGACTCGCACATAACGAGTTTGCTAGTGTTAACATCCCGAACAACAAAACAGCCCAACCTAGCCTAATTTAGCATGTTTACAGTCCTAGGATGGTGTAAACTTCCCACTAACACCATACACCATTACACAGTACACCATACACCATAAACCATCACCATACACATACATAACAACCTTACACTTTGCGACCATACACGTTACACATTTCCCATACACCTTTACAATATTACACCATACACTTTACCAATTATATCAAGATCTAAATTACCATAAGTCATTAAATTTGTCTAACATTCAAGAACTAAATTTAACTTGTTTATGTCTACACTCCGAAAATGAAATTCGTACCCGTCATTCACCATCCGATCGCACGTTAAACAATCACACCATTCCTCATACACCATTACACCATTCCCCTTACACTATACACCATAGCACCATGCACCTTACACCATTCCCCCATATGCCATACATCATAACACCATACCGTATTTTTGGGATAATATATATACAATCAATATGATGAGACCCTCTAGTCATTTTAATGCATAAAAAACATTAATGACGTCCGAATTTTAATAACAATTAAAACATTCATGGATAAGAAGATATGGGATGAACATAAGTATTTAAATTAGATATAAAATACTCCCTTTAAACAAAGGGTATTTCTAATGGGAACCTAAATAAGGTAGCTGCAAGCTTTATGTTGATACATAAATATCAATGCATTTATTTTAAGAAAACAAATTCGTAATCAGTATGATAATATTTTCATTGAATGTGTTCTTTTATATTCAGGATATTGAACGGCATGTATCACAAACTAAAATGTGCGTGCAATACTACTAAAAACAGAGACACTTGTAGTGATTTAACATCTCTAGTGCAATCAAGATATTGTTTGAATTATTATAATTCATGCAACACGACAAGCCCCACCCCAACCTAGAACCCCCCCCCCCCCCCGTTTGGTAGGCGAACGCGCGTCTGGATTACGTAATTTCCATATCCTGGATTCACAGTGACTGTTCAGCTTGGTTTTGACGAAGAAAAGTGACATGCGAGCTTTATTAATAGAATATAGGTTTCTCAAATGACAACTTTACTTAAAAATATGACCAAATGTCGGTCAGTAGTAAGCAAAAGGAATGACCTTGTTAAAACACACCTTGATTTTTGGCGCAGGCAGGTACAATCTAAGATATCAACCTCCTAATATATAGTATATATTAATTGGGAAATCAATGTTGTTATTGCATTATATTAACAACAAACACACCATTATGGAAGTATTTGTTTTAGACAGATCGTACATATTTTATCAGAAAGTAAAGTTGTAAAGGCTGACTATATCAATTGAAATACAAAACTATATAAAACTGAATTGAAAAAAATCAACTACAGCATTACCTTTTAAAGTGAAAAAAAGCAAAACCTTATAAATGAGGGAAATGAAAATAAAAAAAAAATAAAATAAAAGGAAACCAAATCACACTGGAATATTTTACACGTTGATGACAGCAAAGTTTACAAAACTAAAAAACTTAACCTGTCTTAAAAAACCACATGTACTATGTATCACATCTTAACGGTATATCAAGTTGATGATCAACAGAATCAATTCTGCTACTGAAGATGAGCTTTTGACAATAATGTATCTTTAAATAATTATAGAGGCTATAATGATTAAAAATCTAATTCTCATACAAATGTCTTAGATGTATTTATAACTTATTAGTGACGGTTGAGACGGTAAATTATCATGTCAAGCAGATGCTTATAATGATCCATTGTATTTAATCATTAAATTTAAGTTTAGGCTGACCAGTTTTAATACAATTTCTATCATAACATTAACAGTCACTTGAATCCTCTCAAAAAAAGAAAGCCAATTATAACTAATTATAGATTGCAGAAAACAATTAATTCCTCCAAAGGCGACAATGGTGGCCTTTCTGGTATAACAATGCATTTATAGCAAAACATGAATGATAAAACATGTGTATTGTTCTGATAACAAAATAAATTCATATTCGCTCAATTTCTTAAAAAATAAATAAAACTGAATACCTATTTGTAACATCCAGTCGTATTACCCAAGGACTGTTAAAAGTTGATAGCACAGTTACATTGCTTCCGTCTAGATTGCATCTTGAGAGTTGGTTTATAAAAGAATCAATCCAGTAGAGATGATCATTAGCTGAATCAACAGCTATTCCTGTTGGATATGACAATGACTGGACAACTGTCTGTAGTGTTGTAGTATTTGAGGGATAAGCAAATCTATAAACATTATAAAAAGTAATTGACATTAAATAAGATTAATCCGGCCACGTTTCGCACCTGTCCCAAGACAAGAGCCTCTGGAATTTGTTATTCTTATATACTTTTTTTTTAGTTCATTTCTATTTTTTGTTAAGTCTTAAGTTCATTTTTGATAAACGTGAACGCATTTTTGTTTTGATGCGTTAAAGTCTCCTTCCGTGTGTATGATTTTCTCTCTGTTTTGAAGGCCCATTAATGGTTTTCGGCTGTTCTCTGCTCTTTAGTTGGGTTGTTGACTCTTTGACACAATCCCCATTGCAATTCTTAAGTTTCTTCTAACTATGACGTGTTTACTGATCTTGTTATAAATACAAAACATCTCTACTGACTTATTCATAGAACACTCACAATAAATTGAATATGTTATATTATGAAAGCGACATAGTGTACGATACAATGACGAATTGATGTTGATGTTTTAGTTTAGACAGGTAACATGCAATTTTGCTTCAGATGTTAAGGTGTGTTTAGACATATATACCGAACACATCAATTAACGCTGCATTAAAGCTGAAAAATATTCAGTACTTGTTGAACACATACATCATAAACTTGTCGAGACTATGTATCGTATTGTTATCTATTGTTTTTTCTCAAAACCAACTTATGTAATCTTTATTTGTAAACTTAATCAAAACTATTTATGCAATTACAAGTTGTCATATTTCAGGACAACGTATTTAAAGTTATAATGTTTTCAGAAAATGTTATATTAGGATCTGCATGGACTACATACAGATTAGACTGTTAAGTTTCACATATGCTGAGTAAAGGATACAGTGATAGTATTTAGTAGTAGTAGTAATTTACTGGAATCGATTAAAATGTTTATTAAATCATTAAACACAGTCGCCAGTAATGTTAACAAAAATTAGCGGTATGCTTAAATTTGGTCTTACATTGTATTTATTAGATTTATAGAAATGAATGGAAATATCATATAGAAATGGGATATACTTAAATCAGATGATAAAAGGGGTATATATTTTCAGAATTATTAAAGAAACTAGTGGTAGTGGAAATAGAGGTATTTATGGTGGCGGAAGTAGTAGTAGTAGTAATATAAGAAGTAGTAGTAGTAGTAGTAGTAGTAGTAGTAGTAGTAGTAGTAGTAGTAGTAGTAGTAGTAGTAGTAGTAGTAGTAGTAGTAATAATAGTAGTAGTAGTAGTAAAAATAGACGTATTAGTAGTAGTAGTAGTAGAAGTAGTAGTAGTCGTAGTAGTAGAAGTAGTAGTAGTGATATAAGTAAAGTTAAGTTATAGGGCAAACACTAGATTTTGGGTTTCTTCAGAAAAATAGCAGCCAGAACATTATCCAATTAACAGCTTATTGAGAAATCAATTATTCAAACACATGTTTATTTGTCTTCACAGCAGGAAATCTTCTGATTACCAAAATATTTGAGACGACTGACCAGAAATGACCATAAGATTACTACGTATATTCAAAAATATTGTTCCACATGTAAATAGATAGTTATCAGAATAAAAAATTCTGACTTTTGAATTTGATCTATACATGACCCTCCCCCCCCCTTTTCATGATACAAATTTTGGCAAGGCAAACATTTGAAAACAGAGTATTTGTGTTCAGTATTTAATTGTTTTTTTCATTGATAAACTAGGCCAACCTAAACATCTTGTAAAAGTTTTAAAAGATTAGAAACATACGTTTAAAAGATATGGCAACTCAAATATGGCATCTTTTACATACTAGTATCGGCCAAAATTGGAAGTTTCTGAAATATGAGTATAGGGTTAAATTTCTTAAATTTTTAATAAATCAATCCTAAATTGACAATAGCATAGCTAATAATGATAGCTGGGGTGAATATTAGTTCAGTATTACCCCTTTCTTGTTAGTTTGTCCATCCAGATTGAAAATTTTGCCAGAACTTTAATAGGGGGTATCAGAATCAACCCCGGAAAGTGAATTGAAAAAAAATGTGTCGGTTTTTTCTCATAAAACTAAGCATTTGGAGTGCTATACCAGTCAGTTGTTCTTGCAATTTTTTTTTTAAAATTTAACTGTTAGTTGTTTTGGTATTTTAGTTTAAATTACGCCCCACCCTCAAATTGGTTCATTAAATAAGAGAGAAATCTATTCAAAAAGTACATAATGGCCATATTTTTGTTCGTCTTTTGAAATAGGCCAGGCTTTTTGGCATGTGGATGAATCATCACATGGTTAAGTGTCTTGCATCATGATGACCTTTGTGTGACCTTCAAAAAAACTTCCATTTGTTTGTTTGTTTCACATTATTTTTGGGGCCCCTTATTATTATAGAGAATGGTTACTCTACTCAGTAATAATCTTGAATTTAGACGTGAGAAGAAATATTTTCACTTGTCTCTTGCAATAACACCACACTTTCTTTTTTATATTTATTTCAAAATTTCATTTGATAAAATAAAATAAATAACAAATTTTGCTATCCCTTCGAAATTTAAATTTGATAAAGCGAAAATAGCATGTTCTATTTATATCATATATGTGTACAGTTTCAACTATGATTCTAAAAATAGACTTTACTTTCCCTAAAATTGCGGACGGAATAGACACCCGTTAATTTTCTACACCTGTCAGGATAATGGTAGAAAAAAGATACTAGAAAGATATAGTGTTTTTTTATTCAGATGAATTAAAAAAGCAAAAATATGTGTCGTTTTTGGACTGAAACGAACGTTTTTTCTTCTTTTTGCCTTGTTCCGTGACATGTAAATGATGCACTGGTGGTTGATTATCCCTCTTGGTATCTTCTAACTTTTTACATGAATAAAAATCATGCAATAAAATATTCAATTGCACTTTATAAAATATGACAGCAATTATGAAATTATAAATTATTCGTAATTTTTTTTTACATTACTACATGTATTACTAAGGTCATATCATATTTCAATAAAAAATACATGTCTCGTTTATTTTTATTTTTATTGTGGAGTCCATTCAGTACTGATTTAATCAATTTGATGAGAAGATCTACGAACATAATCATTATGTAATTGTACAGGGAATATTATTAATTCGGTTAAAATTTCATTGTCGCAGGGAGCTACAAAATGTACCATTTGAGAGTGGAGTAGAAGGGGTCCTGATCCCGAAATCCGATTAAAAACACAAAATCCCGAGGTCCCGAATTTAAATAAATTTAAATCCCGACATCCGGAAATTCGAAAAAATAATTTCCAGATCATGAAAAGGTCAATCCCTAAATTCTGACCTTAAACACTCGATTCGGAAGTCCTGATAAACGTCCTATCCACCCTAATGTGAGGAGGGGTAAAAAACGAAGACAGATATGGTCTTTCCTCTTTCTGTTTCACTCATTTCTAATGTCCTGGTTTTCTTTTGGTAAATTTATTTCACTTTGAAATTCCCAATTATGTCTCATTGAAGATTCATTTATGGAAAATGAGTTACTTTAAATGAATTAAATGATTAAATGAATAACAAAGGGTGTACAACTGGTCTTAGCAATAATGTAAATATTCTGATCATGATCTTTTAAAAGCTTGCATATTGTACATAATTTTAAAACGTAGCAATGAATCAGACTATGAGTCAGAGTTATTTTTTCTTATGTGTTCTGTACCCCCTTAAGTGTATAACTTAATCTACAATATAAATATGAATAATGCATTACTGATTTTGTAAAATAATATTCTTTTGTATACTGGAATACCTTGAGAAATTATCAAATTTAATGTTCTTGTACCACAGGCACACTTCGAAAATGTTTTCTCTTAATAACGGTGTCAAAAAGTTTTGACATTTTTATAAGTTCCAGTTTTAAAATTTGGTATTTGTCAAGCCTGCAAATAAAGTGACAAAATCTAGACATAACAATGCTTCTATGGGGATCAGATTTATATAAGTTCTTCTTGTTTCCAAATCCTTACATTTCTAGCATTACGTTATTGCAACTAGTGCACTTTAGAAAATTAAATACAGTTTTGAAATTACACTAATCCTTCTCTAGTGGTGTCACATCATTTAGATTCATTATTTAGTTATTTTCTTTTTTAAGTGCGGCGATATCATTTTGTCTGGATTTTATTTGAACTGTTCTGTATTTTGCTGAAGGTTAGAACTATTTTTGTTTAATAAATATTTAGATACAGTCTTGGGTTTAAGTTAATTGATTTTTATTACATTAAATATTTCACCTTCATAAATTTAGATAACAGAATTTAACGAAACGCTGAATCCCAATAACTAAGAGGAGGAAAAACAACATGTTGAGCAGCAATTAAAGGCCCTAAAGAATAGAGGTTGTTACAATGAAGAGGCATGGAACGTAAATAATGGTTATAAAAGGCACTATCAGACCTCCAAAAACCAGCTGAAATGATTTCCGACATAGAGGAGGAATTAAAAATGTTCCAAGAAGAGGCTAAAGCTCTAACTTCATGTGCTTTAACTTGATGTTTAACTAAAACTTCAGAAGAAGCAGACTTATAAGCCAAAATGATAGTATTGCAAATCCAGGTAAAAATGGTTTTAGCTGAAATGTCAGAAATTCCTTTTTTAATAGGAATGAACAACCTAGAAGAACCAGCAGATCTTAATTTAGCTGAAGAAGCTAGGTAAACAAGCAAGGCTCTCACTGGACACAAAACCTGATTATCCGCCGTGGGAGGTAACGCAGGAATAGTAATTAAACCAGAACCTTTATCAGGTAACTGGTTCTTTGCTAAAAAAGATGGATCAGTGAGAAGAGTAACTGAAGACTTATCAGCCGCAAAGCGGAGACAAGACTCAGAAATTGACAAGGCATGAATCTCACTCCTTCTGCGACCCGTAGCCAAAGCTATCAGAAAACAACATTTATAAGATAAAAATTTCAAGGAGACTGAATGTAAAGGTTCAAAAGGTGGGAACTGAAACACCTTCAAAACTAAACCTAAGTCCCAAGAAGGAACCAAACGCCTTTGACGAGGTCTATTAAGGCAAAAGTTTTTTTATCAACAAAGACAAAAACTCATTGTCACCAAAATCAGAGCCTCCTGAAAGTGATATTGTTCTGGCTATGGCAGATCTATATCCCTTTATAGTAGAAGGAGAATAACCCTTTTCTTCAAAAAGATGAAGGAAAAAATGCGCTAACTGTTGGACAGTAACTGTGATAGGATCAATCTGTTTCGACAGACACCAAGTACAGAAAATTGACCATTTGGAGTCATACACTGCTCCTGTAGATTGTCTGACTGATCCTGAGATACGCTTGGTTGCTCCCTCAGAAAAGCCTCCCTTTCTGAGGGAATTCCTGACAGTAACCAAGCGTGCAGATGGAAATATGAATAGGAGGATTGACCTCCTCCAACACACCCTTCTGTATAAGAATGTTCACTTCGTCTTGTAACAACTGATTCTTTTGAGAATCCTTTGTCACTGACAGATTGATTGGAACAGGAGAAAGAGGAGGCTGTTCCAGAAACTGAAGTTCCAATCCCCTCCGTAAAATCGAACGTACCCACTTGTCTGAAGTTATCAGAGCCCATTGATCTAGAAAGTTGGACAGCCTGCCCCCCACTGGAAGAAGAGGAAGAGGAGAAGTATAGTTTTCCTCTTCCAGTGGGGAACGATTAAACGGAGGGGACAACACATCACTTACCCTGCTTCTTTCCCTTAACAACTTTAGCTTTCTTCCCACTAGAATAGTTGGGACGAGAAAAAGCTGGTCTCTTCGTAGGCTGTGAATTTGAAGAAGAAGAAGAGGTAGAAGCCTTGGGTTGATGAGAAGAAGAAGGATTGTTAACCTGAGTGGTCTTGACAAATCTTTTCCCATCAGTGACCTTTACATCCACCTTGACCACAGGAGGGGCCTTATTCAACTCCTCCTGTAACTGCTCTAAGGAAACAGAGAACAACTTGTCCTTAGAACTGACAAGTCTCTGCTGAAGCGCTTCAGAGACAGTTGATTTATCAAGAATCTCCTGTCTCTTAGCAAGAGTAAAGTTGGCCACAGTACCAAGACGAATTGAGACATTCCAAGACTCTTGTCTACCTGAAGCAGCATAGACCTCAAGTCTGAAAATTCCTCCCCTTTGTCATTTTAAAGAGACCCAGCTGCTGACAAAAAGTGCGCAGCTGTCTCAAGAACAAAAGTCAAACACCTCAGATTATTCTCTGACTTGACAAAAGAAGCTTGAGAAAGTCTGAGGCCATCCAAAGGTTTCGAACCAAGTAAACTAGAAAAAGCCCTGTCACAATTAGGAGCCGACATACCCAAGGAAGATCCATGGATCTCAAAGTCCTTAGATCTACATCTCCCTGGGTAAGAGGCAGGTCCGAAACCAGAGAACTTACTACCACCAGTTTTGCTAGTGTTAGCAAGATTCTCAGCCAGAGAAGAGTTTACAAAAGACAAAGCAGTTGTAAAGTGCCCCGACTCTTGAAAAGAATAATACCCCTTAGACTCTGGCTTGACTATACCTGAGCAAGCCATGAAATCCGAAAGAGTAGAAGAAACCCTAGGTGGAGACGACATGGGCATATTTGACATATCCCTGCGAATCGAGTAGACAAGACTCCTAAGGCAATCAGAATTGCCCGAAGAAGGCTCCTTAGGAATGAAAGCATCTCCCTCTGTGCTTACTACACTGTCAACATCTGAAATACCACCTTGGTCATCCAAGAAGTTACCCTCTTGACTTCTAGGAGCCAAAGACACCGAGTCGTCTTCCAACAACTGTCTAGGAGGTCTGACAGGGTCCTGTACAGGATCCTGAGACAGACCCCTAGACTCCATCAGATCAAGCCTGTTACCAAACTCCATAAACTTAGCATTCACAGTAGCTTGAATCTTGTGTATGGACGTGGTAAGACTCCTCATCTCATCCTTAAAAGAGGATGACTCTGAAGAGGGTCTACCACCAAACCCCTGACCAAACCAAACTGATTGAGCCGAATACGGGTCAAAGGGCTGGGGATAAGTCGGCAAGTTGGGCATACCCATAGACATGGGAGGGTAGGCAAAATTCATGGTCCACCTAGTCCTGGAAAAGGGGTCACTCCTGATGCCAGCTGGTAGAGTCTCCTGCCTGCTTGTCGTGCAAGACACAGGAGACGTTGGTATCTGTACAGGCCTAGTAACGGTGTGTGATACCCCGCTAGGCCTAGATAGCCTCAACTGACTGGCACCGGGAGTGAACGGCAAAGTCCTGACAGGAACAGAATCTGAGTCCTGTTCCATACCAACACCTGAAACACCTGGAAATTCCAAACTTCTATCCCAAAAGTCATCAGAATGGGTGGCTGAACGCCAAGGGGACAACAAATTACTGTTGGAAGTGTGTATTTGACTGTCACTTACCCCTTGGGTAGCCGAAGCTGGAATTTTATCCATAATATTCAGATAAAATTATGATAAATTATCTAAATATACTTATAATAAACAAAAAATATCAATTTAAATTTCTATATATATATAATAAACAACTTGTTTGCAAAAAAAAAATGCTTCCTCCTCCACAAAAGCGTGCAGCATGCGTTGCTGAACCGGAAAAAATGATGAATGTTTAGGAAGCACATGTGTCAGGTGGGAGAGGTTGTCACGGGTTCATGGTTCTTTTTCTGGCTGGTTTCCGGTTGAATAATGCAGCGAGTGGACTGATATCTAAATTTATGAAGGTAAGGTATTTAATGTAATAAAAATGGTGGTTTTACCGAATTGCATGCGATAATGACTTTTATATGTTTAGACATATTCATCCTGCAATAAAACCGCATAAAGCATGGACAATTGCGAAACAGTTTCCCGAACTTCGTGTCTCCGCCAAGTATTTATTGACTTATGTTCTATAGTACGTTATGAAGATGAACATTTAATTTGCGACAAATGTGGAAAGTTCTTTTTGAATATCGCTGAACACTTACTGGTATCCTGTGATTTTATACAAGACAAAAGAGATGATCTATGGCAAGACATTATTAACATTAATCCCATTCAGTTCAGTGTTTTTTATGGACAGTCTTTCGGCACATGAATTCACAACAACAATTCTCTCTTGCAATACGTCATATGAATTAGAAAATGATGAATTAACTTTTTTCTCTAAGACTTGTGTTCGTCACGTTGAAAAGATCTGCAGATATTTCTACAATCGATAGAAGATGTGTCCGTTATCAATATTATAGACAGTGCTCATTTTTTTTTTCTTTCTCATATTAACTTTAAACAGTGACTTTGATTCTTTGTTTTTTTGTAATTTTCTGATTTACATATTTTCATGTACACCAAATCTCTATAATAGAGGAAATAAAGTTATATATATTGTGCTTTGGTATATTTAGAATCCGCAATAAACCTTAATTATCTGGAAAATGAGATAATGAATTATCTTACGGTATTTTTTTATATAAATTATCTGCAAAATGAGATAATGAATTATCTGACGGTATTTTTTATATAAATTATCTGCAAAATGAGATAATGAATTATCTGGAATTGAGATAATGAATTATCTGACGGTATCTGGCAAACGATTGTCGTCCAATTATAACACTCGTTATATTGTTCTTTGGTATATTTAAACTTAAATTATCTGGAAAATGAGATAATAAATTATCTGAAATCAGATAATTAATTATCTGGAGATAAATTAGGATTATCTAAAAATCGTTCAGATAATCCTAGATTTTCTTAATATTTTAAAATAAACCGGGATTTTCTCCAGATAATGAACTTTATGTATTTTCTGAGATAAACTAGGATTTTTTCAAATTTGAATTAAGCTGAGATAATCTTAGTTTATCTGAGATAAACCGGGATAATCTCAGATAAACCTAGTTTATCTGAGATCATCTAAGATTATTTAATAAAAGTGGTTCAGGCGTGCCATACATTCCACCGTTGTCACTTTCACCTGACATACAAATCACATATTGTTATTACGGCCCGTTATTTCCACCTGGACACAGGCCTTATATAATATATATATTACGTAATAATAGCGGATAGTAAATTCAGTAGAATATAACATGTATCATCGCACTGACTTCTTAAATGTATTTTGAACTGACAATTGTAAATAGTATTTTTAGTTATTTTAAAACTAAGAATGAAAATCGGGAATGTGTCAAAGAGACAACAACCCGAAAAGAACTATTGACAGCCGAAGGCCACCAGTTATATTTGCTAATGTTTTAGTTTCGAATAAGGCAAAAGCCATTGTATTTTCAGAAAATCTCTAAACGGATAATGAGAGTTTAGTGACCTTGACTTGCTAACAGCCTAGCACTGTCTCTAAACATTGTCGAATTTAAGAGCCTGTATCAATTAAGGGATATGCTACCTAGCTTTTGGTGTTTACAAAAATATACATTTCAGAACCAAATTGTGGCTTCTTTATATTTATACCAAAATTGAGTTCAAAACAGTATTTTGTCGAAGAGAACTATTACCCAAAGTGCAACATGCGAGAAGAAGTTTCATTTCCCTTATTGTTTTTAGTGGTGTGACTAATCTTTCGAGATTACGTCACGGAAATATATCTTAAATGAAAAGGTGCAACTGGGTGCATCCCTCAAAAACAAATTTAAAAAAATCTAAATATATAAAATGACGGATATTCGTCAATCAGACAGCAATCCAAGAATAAGAGGTTTAAGCATACATGTACCCCGCGCTGGTATCAACTTACTGAGTTGTGAGTAAAATTCAATATACATGTAGGACTGTGAAACGGGAAATACACGAAAGATTTGTTTTTATACGTACGATTGAGTAGCATTCCCTAAATACATACGGGTCCACAAACTATTCTTATGATTATATAATGGTAAATGAGGATCTCATTAGAGGAACAAATTAAGTAACGATACATGTAGAAGCAAGAATAATTTCCATTTGCAAAACATCAAATAGGAACGCAGCAACTTGAACTATAACATCCATAGGCAATAACACTATAGTAAATGCTTTATATACTGACATTGAAACAAATATACTGCTCATAATAATTGCACATATGTAGACTTTAATTAAGATATCCCGCGTTTTATAAAACATCGCACTCCATTGCACCAAAGTCTGCTGGTCTGCTCCAAAGTGTGCTGAGCTATTATTTCATTATTCAACCCAATGTAACGCAAAACAAATAATACCGTTTTGAGCTATAAAACAAAGGCAACCCTTTATACTAGTCAAAAATTGCTTGGTCTTCATAGATGCATACGAAACTTCAATTAATTGTTTGTATTTTATTATATCCGATAGAAAAGAACAAAAATTGGATAAAAACTACCGATTTTTCTATGAAACAAAATTTATCCTTATTGGAGTCTTTGTCATATGGATTCATAAAGGACAAAAAAATCTCCTCAGTAACAGAACAAAAAACACCCCATGGTAAAAAAAACACGGGTGCGTCTAAAGGAGTCCTTAGTGCACTAAGAACTTATAACATGCCACTAAGGACTAGATGGGATTCTGTTACATGTAATTTCTTTTCATATTATGGTATATTTCGATATTTAATGCATAAATTTCAAATTTTATAGAAAAGTAATAATAAATAAACAAGATATTCAACATTATCAAGACACGCGCCTGTTTTTCTTTGATATGCCGAAAATCAATGAACCGTCTTACACGTGTCAAATTACACAACTGATTACACGGGAATCCTCCTATCTGATGTCTTAGCGTTTAATCGACAAGATCGGTAAAATTGGATACTTATAAATGAATAATTCTTGGGAAAAAAATCAGAACGAAGAAGTATTTACTCAAGTGTATTTTGAAATCATTTCAAGTAAATGATAAATTTGTCAACAGAGTAATAGATCTAATGTCGGTTTTTAAAAGACCGCATACAAATTTTGCGTTCGTATATTGGTATCACTTTGTCGTCGTCCGTCGTCAGCTAGACTTCTTCGTGGAGCGTTTTCACAAATTGTGGTATACTTTGTTGTTTCCAGTTAATCGCCATTTTGAATACGTGTTTTATAGATTTGCAAATGATACTTGTCCACACATGAACATGTTGAAGCTGGTTACGAGGTTTCAATACATATTCGTACAATAGTTCTTAAAGTTTTTGAAAATACATGTTGAAGTTTTGATAACAAGAAAAAGATGTGGTATGATTTGGGATGAGACAACTCATCGCAAAATATAAAATGACACAGAAGTTTTCACCATAAGTCACCCCACGGCCTTCAACAGTGAGTAATGAACGCACCACAGTAACTATTTCATAAATTATCTCATACAATATGTTAAACAGACAATTTGTTAAAAAAAAATCGTAAAGGTTCCGGGGAACCCAGTGTCTTGCCTATTCTTTCTGTTAATCGCATGCTCAACAACAATGAGGAAATAAATCAATAAAATATTCTTGTTGATACTATCTTTTGATTGAAAAAAGTTTCTGTCCAAGTTTGGTAAAAACCCAGGACAATTTATGAATCTAATAAATTTTTTAAAACTTCCTGATACTATCTTATAATTATTAACAAGCTTCTGTCCAAGTTTTATAGAAATCCAGGATAGTTTAAGAAACGGTCATTACAATTTCAAAGACGCCGACGGGATGTAGGATCGCTTAGTCTCGCTTTTTCGACTAAAGTCGAAGACTCGACAAAAAACATACAAATCAGATTTCTTTTGACATACGGGCGCACTACGCTTTTTTATACGCCCGTCAACATTTTGACGGACGTTTTATGGTATACAAATGTCCGGCGTCCGTCCGTCCGCATGTCGCACTGTAACTTGAGAACCGCTTATCATTTCATGAAACTTAACATAGTTGTTTCTTATGATGGTTTTCGGAATTTACTCATATTTTTAGTGAAACCATTTGTATTTACACGCATCTTTGTTGGAATTAAAATAAAAACAAAACACTTATAAATATATATATTCCTTTTGTCCTGTATATCTTACATAAACATTTTAACAAGCTGACCACACTCTTATTTATAAGTTGGCGCACATCAAAGTCGTGCTCCTATGGCAAACAATTTTGTTGCAAAAGAAATAAAACAACAGCAAAATTATTTGTCCTTTTCATCATTTTAAATAAGAACAACACATTTAATTATAAATATTTGAAGCATAAATCTTTTCGATACAATTGTTTTAAATCACTTAAAATAAAATAGATCGTCATTGTTTAATCAGTTTCTATATATATATGTTATTTGGCACGTGCTAAACGGTTCATTGATTTTCGGCATATCAAAGAAAAACCGGCACGTGTCAAAATAATGTTGAATATTTCGTTTATTTATGATTATTTTTCTGTAAAATTTGAAATTTTATGCATTAAATATCAATCTCTAAACATATAAAAAAATAATACATATAACAGCACTCCTTTCTAGTCCTTAGGCAGTAGAATCTTGTACAGTTTTAGCAAGTACCGATAAAAAAAAACATCCGTCATTCTTTTATAGTCATATAAGGTTAACAACTAGTCTGTTTCCCGGCCGTTATTGAAATCTTGACAATACCTCAATATAAATTATGTATGTTCCGAATGCATACTGAATGTTTTACGGAGGGGACCAACCTAGTCAGTAACAACGTACTATTGTAAATTATTTTTCGGATAATAATCTTTTAAACATACATTAAAAACGGTGTCATTGATAGGCAACCATGAACACAATAAAAAATGAATCCTTGAAAGTGTTCCATGTTTATTCCATTCAAGTAAAGACTTGTTATGATAATACCATATATTTAACTAATTTATAAAAAAAAAAAAAAAAAAAAACAAGATTATATCTTAAACTTGTAAATCCAATTTCAAGTTTTAAAAGTTCCTCAATTTAAAATAATACATGATGTATTTGCGTGATTTTATATTTGTTTAATTAAAATAATGCATTCAAATACATATAATGTTTATTTTTATTCAATTTTCCACAAAACATTTTAGCTTATTTTAAAAGAAAGTAAGTATGACTGTACATTTTATTTAAATTATTTATATACATATACTTTAACCGTGAGAAAAAAATATAAGCTTTGGTGAGCTCTATAACCGACTATCATATAAAAACCGCAATGTATGAACGTTACACAATTAAAGATGAACGTTTCACAAATGCACGTTATCTGATCTACACAATTATACACGATTGACGAACGAACGATACACGGTTATAAGAATGAATGATTGATGAACGCACGATATACGCACGATACACGGTTAAGAATGAATGATTGATGAGCGCACGATACACGCACGATACACGCACGATACACGATTAAGAATACACGATGCACGCACGTTACACGGAAAATACACGGAACGATGAATGATGAACGCACGATTGGTACACGCACGATACACGCACGATGCACGCACGCAACACGCACGATACACGATGAACGCACGGAATAATGGTCAGTTTGAATTTTAGAAGGTCTGTAAATGTTTTTTTCCTCGAATCCCGAAAAGTGAAGAGTTTTTAATACGTGTAAATCCCGAATTCACACAAACGACGTTTATAAATGATCTGTTCAAGAGTTTAATTTCACTTTTCAAAATATTTCAGACACGTTAATAATATATGTTATTAGTAAGAGAAAAAAAAATGTTTGATGAAAATTTTCGATAACATTTATTTATTTTTGTTCGTCGTACCATTGTAATTTATGTTTAAAGTCATAAGAAACCTCAAATCAAAAAAAATAATGCATATGTTTTTTTATAACTCAATGGATAGTTTTCATTATAAAACTTATGTACATATACTTTTTTCTGAAGAAAATTCTTTAATTTATTCATATTTAGAACAAGTTTACTTTATTTTAATTGTTTCCAGGAAGCAATTTCCCCGACATATTTTCCGTATGCAAAGTGACCTCAGTGTGACCCATCCGGTGATCACAATACGCATGGATGTCTTTAAAATAAACTATTATCTGAATTAACATGTTAAACACGTGCTCAATTTCCATGTTTTTTTGTGATTTTTTGTCGATTGTTGACAAACAGGTGACAATCGTTAAACTTCGGCTTCAAAACACAAATTTAATTACCTGCCATATTTTCACAACAACACTGACCGATTAAAAAAAAATGACGATTATACGAAATTTACACGAAAAAAATGATAAATTCGTGCACAGAAGATTAAGTTTATGATGTTTGTATGCATTGGTTCAAGAATTGGAAGAACATTATGTTTCACCGGTCACTCGTTTCTTATGACTTTAAAGTGACTTATAGACCCACAGGGTCGGGTGTTCTAATTATTGTTTTTATATCTCACTGTATTATATAATATTTTGTGAAAAACACATGTCACTGTAATAAATAATTTACTTACTTACTTACTTACTTATTAGTGCTAGCTTCACAAAGAAAATATCCACTGACATGCATAATATTTAGTGCCATGGGTCAGGCATGGTCTGTCTGATTTTATAGGGATGCCAATATGGAAAATCAAAGATAAGATTGATTGAACCATTGTAATTGCAACCGATCTTACTTTCACTTGAATACATTAACCTGTTATCTTGTCGACTTTACAGCTAATTTCCTAATGCTTGTAGAGTAAAGCTTTGATAGGCTTCCTTGCTTAGTTTATATAAACATGGATTCAAGCTTTGTAAATAACATTGACATCTTCAAACAATATAGAGGCATATTTTAATCTGTATATATTATATTTAAATTTGATTGGACATTATACAATTACAATTGTAAAATATACAAACTAAGCAAGCAAGCTAACCAAAGTTTCGCTTTACATGCATAAGGAAATTAGCTGTAAACATACAAATAGCCGCTATATCACGAGAAGAGACCACGATAAAATTTGAAAGTTAAACAAATCTTAGTTTTCACGAGAACGAATATTTTGTTAAAGAGTTGTAGTGATCAGATCATCAATGACATAATTTTAAAAATAAGACGACAAGGTTGAAAATAGTTCTAGACGTCTTATAGCAAGAAAGTCTCCTCACTCAGCTTGTGGTTTTGTGTTGGTGGTGGATAGAGGCACATCGACTTACAATTGACCATTTCTCTGCGGTTACAATTAAAGCTCGAGGTCGAAATCGACACTAGGGAGATAACATTAAATTTTTACAAGGTAGGGTGGGGGAGTTGTGGCCAAGATGGAATATGTTGTCAAGCAAACTTTTTCGTGCATGTGACTTCATATTTGAAAAGGGATAAGAAATGTCTTACTTGATAAGTTCTGCATTGCATTTAAAACATCCATTGCAAGAATATCGTATAATTAGAAATCATTGTCCGCTGTTGGAAGTTTAATTTTGCCATTTTTCGTGCTTGTCATAAAACAATATTTCAGGTGTTTCGATTGTTAAACTCGTTGAATCAGAAAACGAACATATTCCATCTCAACCTGAGAAAGAGTGGCTCATTTACATTAATTTTATCAATGATTATCGTTTATAAGATGTTGTACTTTCAATGCTATTTATAAACGCCGAGTAAAATTTTAAATGTTTGGTATAAAATTTTTAAATTGTTCATCTTAAAAAGTATTCAGAAGACAATGGGACATATCGAAGAATCTTTGAGTTCTGACGAAAACTATAGTGTTTTTATTCTATCTTTCCACAAAGTATATAAAAGTACCAAGCGTTTTTCTCAACTTTGACAACCTTATTCTGTAACAGATCTTGGCAGAATTTTTCAACGGCAATTTTCAAAGCGCTTAGACTATTACAGTGCATCGTTACGATTCAAATACGATTTAATGGTATAGAAAAACTTTGCAGCTGACTAACTATTGACAAAAACATGCTACATTTGAGAAAAATGGCTGTAAAGATTTTACATATATCTGCCGTCGCCATATTGGGATAGTCGTAATTCCAGTTACGGTTATCAGTTTAATACCAGTGCAGTTGAGTAAAATGGTGCAGTTATTCAAATGCAGATTTAAATATTATCAATATTAAACCCAATACCGCAAGCACCTATGGTCATCTTGGTGAGGATAGTATTCACTTTTTTTGTAAGTGCCCTTTTATCAACGAAGCAAGAGAAATATTGTTTTCAAAATTAGAAATATCTACTATATAAAAAAGAAGATATGGTATGATTGCCAATGAAACAACTATCCACAAAAGACCAAAATGACACAGACATTAACAACTATAGGTCACCGTACGGCCTTCAACAATGACCAAACCTATACCGCATAGTCAGCTATAAAAAAACAAATATGTAAAACATAAACAAACGACAACCACTGAATTACAGGCTCCTGACATGGGTCAGGCACATACATA
>CM034351.1:2000849-2015639 GCA_019925275.1 Mytilus edulis | reverse complement strand
ACTAAATGCGTAATGGGCTTTTTCAGTTTGAGTGAATTTAAAGTTTTGTAGACAGAGGTACTTAATACTAACAGGATGACACAACTGTGTCAATTTATTTTGATTGATATGTTTTGATTAAATTTACCTTTTCATATAACCTTTGATAAACAAAGAAGATGACAATGTAATATTCTAAAATATTTGCTTGATCGTTGACTTTAGACTGTTAACACACTCACTCCAATTTTCACACTTATTTAAAACCAAGAGAGGCTAATTTCCCGCCTTTTGTTCGATTGCTTATATCTCAAATGTGTACCAATCTTTTAAAGAGTCTTTTTTTTTCTTATTTTAAAACAGTGTAACACAAATCCTTAATTGAATGAGCAACGCAGCCATATTATTTCGTAGACAATTTGTTTAGAGTTTCGTATTTTTATTAGAAGTCAAAGGTATATATTAAAATACGAAAAAATTTAAAACAACACGTTTTATAATGTTTTGCGTCCGAAGCGCTTTTTTATTTAACTTCATCAGAAACGCTCAAAGATAAACATTTGAAATCCGAAGATGTATAAGTACCGAAACCGTTGAAAACCTGCATATCAAAAATACCAAAACATTAATAGCCAAATTCATCTAAAGCCAACTTTGCCTGAGGGAGTTGAAACCTTAGTTTCTTACTAATTCAAGATATATAAACGGACAATTTTAGTCAAGTTTGTTAAATCATGTCAGTACCGAAATACTGACTACTGAGCTGATGATATCCTCGGGGACTGATAGTCCAAATGATACAGTGCACATTATTTTTAATTTCGGGGGTGTTATGCTGAAACACCAACATAAAAGGTAGGAGACTTATCACTATATAATATTTATATACAAGTATTAATTCTGTTCTTTCGAAATACAAAACTTGTACAGGATTGAAAGTTAGTTTAATTAGCCATGTTTACGTGATAAACCGTTCCAACATTAACTTGTAAGAATATAAGTCTTTCTTATATTCAGCGAAATTTTCACGGCAAATAATATGTGTGTAGAAGTTGTAAAATACTGTGTTTGAGAACCGTTAATATTTCGCTATAACGTGGAACCAATGTTTAAGGTTAGGCAAGGCTAGACGGTTACAAAAATGTTTAACCCGAAACATTGTCTATATACTCTTTGGAATAAGGCAAATGTAGTTCAATTGTACACTATTTTGTTGGCGTGTTAATAGCTCATTGTATTGTTTTAGTGTTACTTATTGCGTACGGAAACACTGTAACATTTTTGTAGTTGTCTCGTTGGTAATCAACCAACATATCTTTTCTAATAAAATATTCCAGCGGAACAGATGAAAATGAAATTGAGAATAGATGCTGGGAATGTGTCTTAGAGACGACATTCCGACCAAAGAGAAATCAGCCGAAGGCCAAATATGCCACTTACTATTTTGTATTCAATTGTGCAAACACCTACAATTAAACGTGGGTAGACTTATTAAACCATCTGTATTCAGATGCATTTTAATATTATCATGACACTTTGTATTCTCAATCAACCGTAAAATGTAGTGTAAAATTATAGCTTTCTGTTCGGTGTAAGCAAAAGCCCCGGAGTTGGTCTTTGAACCATCCAACTTATAACATAATATCCTTCCCGACTTGTGAATCAGTTAATTGGTTCTTTCTTCTGGTATAAAGTATGCAAATAAGCTAGCGGGCAGAAAATCTGAAAAAGAAGAAATTATAACCATTATATTTAGAATTAAAACGACAGTAAATTATCGATGTTAAAATGTCATAAATAAACCAGGAAATGTAACAAAGTATATCTTGCGACTTCAATCATTATACAAACGTTATGGCGACCTGAATTGAATTTAACAAAAATTATCACGATTACCGATAATATCACAGTCTTAAGGCCAATTATATAATATATGTTTGGAATTCGGATCTAATTATGCTTATGAATTTTTATAGGATTACATGTACGTAGATATGTCTATATGCATTTCAGTAAGACTAACTAACATTTGTAGTATACATGTTCCAATCATGTACTATTTAGCAAAAGTGATATACATACAAATAAATGTTCATAGAACAGTATTGTAAAGTGCTGCGTTCATACAATAATGTTTTTTGTTCTATTTTAATTTCTACGATATATTTAATTGTATTAAACACATTTAATTTATTTATTGTTGATGAAACGGGCAGTCTGTATAATTTCACACAAAAAAGTTATGTTTGGTAAAATTAAACTACAGGCAAACGAGCTTATACACACAGATAATACCCCCCCCCCCAAAAAAAAAAATAAAAAAAAAATACGTATAACTCAATTACGTCTACTTTCCGCGAATATAAGAGATACAGTGTACTAAATACAATGCTATGATGTCAAATAGTACCACAATAAAATGAATGTTAGCTGTTTACCTTGTTTACACTTAATATACATGTAATGATATAAATTTACGTTGCAATGTTTTGAAAAAATGTAATAATGTTACGATGGATTGGTATCGGTATCCACACACACTAATTTGTTTGATAGTACATCGTCCTTAAATATGGTATAAACAAGCATTTAAAACAAAATATATGAACATTTAATGTAACTGTGTAAAATGTTATTTAACAAATGTACCGTTTATATATTTTGATTTCGAATAAAATGTACAGATGTAAATTTTCCGAATTGATCATTTTAATAGAGTAATAAACTATCGGAATAATTACCCTACTTAACAAATATATGCACTTACAAAATCGTCCACAAAAAGATTCTTGAAAAAATGGTTGTTTATTTCAGAAAACGTCTACCGTATATTTACGTTTCAATTAAGTATCTTTTACAATACACTAAGCAAAACTTCATGCATACCTTTCGATGACAGATTTCAGTTTCGTGTTTGACAAAAAAATTATACTGTACCGTTTATATATATTATGATAAGCACACGTGCTTATCTCATATGTGGCATGTCTATTGCAAAAGTTTATGTGTGGATGCTCTTTATGTGATTGCTAAATACATATGAGTTACAGCATTTGTCAACGTATTTGCCAGAACATGATAAGGCAAATGAGTGACATTTATTCAGATTGATCATACGTGTAAAATATCGATTCTTTAAAGTGTAGTTTAAGAAACATATTAGTTTGTTTAAACATGGTTTGAATCCACAATTTGACAGTATTTCATATTGAAAGAAAATCTTGTCAACAAATTGTACAAATCATTATATTCGCTTTTTCGGTCGAGTTTTCTAATAATGGTACTGCACTCTGTGAAATTATTTGAACTGCGAGTACTCACTAATCGTCCAATGTCTTGTGCATGTGAAACTATTTTTCATTCTGATTACTAAACGATATCAAATTTAAGTATTCATTTCATGCGACTTTTGTCGGAACAACACTATAGGTAACATGTAGAATGGACTACATATCAGATGGAATTCAAAACATGTCAGTCTATAACATTTCCGCATGTCATGACTTGAATGCAACGATTATTTAGATAAACGTTTGTTTGAAGTATCATTGTGTTGTCCAGTCTTTCTTTATAAAAGAGGGACGAAAGATACAAGAGGGACAGTCAATACATTACAATACAATACATTATAAGTGTTTCCAGGTTTTGCTTGGAAACATGCGCCTCTGTATCGTATATTCATGATTCAGAGCTGATTTGATATGCCATAATTCGTGTGTTTTCTAATATTTCTTTCTTCTCCAAGAACGTAAATTTCCTGTACGGAGTAAAAACACAAATTTACAGTTATAAGAGAAATTGATAACAAAAATGGTTAACATGTTTATAAAAATCATAAAAATACAGCACTATAAAATACCTTTTCATAATACAACTTACCCTTACTTCTTTGATATATTTATATGTTATGTTGCTGATTATATGATCTATGTATCTCTTTTCGACGACTATCTAGTACCTACTTATATGATCTGTTCATCACACTTAGATAATATGTATTAAAATAACAGTGTATATAAAGCTTTCAGAGTTGTCTTTAATACAAATAAATCGCATGTTATACGACTAACAATACAGTTAATTTACTTAAAGTAAAAAAAAATCTTTTGTTTTTTACGAACAACGAAATTCAATGAATTAGTTGAATGGGAGTGATCATGATAATGCTATTTAATTAGAAAGAGTTGTCTCAGTTGATAGTGATACCTTATTGTTGAATTTTTACATAAGGAGTTCAATCAAATTCACTGAAAATTATCAAAATGTAAATAGACTATCGAGATTGAAGGAATTAACATAGGTGCCTTTAATAAATTTGAATACAAAAACAACAAATACATTGTATTAATATTATTCCAATTTGTCAGTGAAAACAATACAAATATAATAGAATACAAATAGTGTTATTTCATAAGCGATGTGCATGGATAGTATTCAAGCTAACGTTAGGATAACATTATAAATGTAACTTTGGTTAATCAGAATAACAAGAAAAGTCTTTAGTCAGTAAGAAGCTGATTACAAAATTAAATAGGAAGCAACTAGAAAATCGAAATCAACGAAATAGACACATGTAGAACAATAATAAATCATTACATGTATTTAAACATAAGAAAAATAAATGTAATGTTATGTACCATAATAACAAAATAGCTCTAAAATTAATGTTAAGTACTGATGATTTAGTTATGACAATTCCAAACTGAATGCACACGAATTTGTTCTTTTAAATAGCTTTCGTTTTATTATGTAGCTCTGTGCTGCTTTTGAAAACGTGTATTCCATTACATTAAAACATCGTCATTACAATAAATCAGTCGTACTGTACTACACATATTAATGACTCAACATACCGATAAACCAAACTGTAGTGTTATTTTTGGAGAATATGGAGACAAACAATACACATTTTTACCTATTGTGTCTGTTTGTTTTGTTTCACGCATCGTTGACAATATAAGGGAATTTGATGCGACTGGTATACAGGTGAGAGGTTTAGCTAGCTATAACACCAGGTTCAATCCACCATTTTCTACATAAGAAAATGCCTGTACCAAGTCAGGAATATGACAGTTGTTATCCATTCGTTTGATTTGTTTGAACTTTTGATTTTGCCATTTGATTTGGGACTTTCCTTTTTGATCTTCCTCGTAGTTCAGTATTTTTGTGTTTTTACTTTTTCTGAAACATGCGTATTTACATTTATTTAGAATGTGCAGTTTAAAATCAACACTAATTATAATTTCAAACACAAATGACCATTGTTCAGTTTTATGGACTAATAGTCAGTATTGTGTATGTTTACCATTTGCACGTCTGTCATATTACTTCCACTTACATAGCCAGTATCCATGCTTAAATGTCGAGTAGTGCATGAGATACAATAAATATAATTCGTATATGTCTAATCATTAGTGTATTATAAATTGATTCGATATTGTAAAGAACAGTTGACCCGAATTGCTTTACGGTGTATGGCATCGTTACAAGTTATTATAAATTATTATGTATATACCTGATAATTCAATTATACTTTTAATCTCGCTGGAATCGTTATACATCAAATTCGGCGTGGATCCTGATGTGTTAAATACCATGAAAAGTTGATTGTTATTCGCATAGTATAATTATGTAACTACCAGAGACACTGATAGCATTGTAGCTTCTACGAACATTTGTTGAAAGAATTGTTTTAACATCAGAGCCATTGTCGTTGGATGATTTCATGTCACCATCGTAATTGATCCAATACAGCTTTTTTTTCTTCAGCTTCTACAAATTTTAGAAACAAAATTGTAAAAAACATCATGATGCATTGTTATAGCGATGATATAGTAGTGTACTGCTGATATTTCATTAATCTGGTGTAATGTGTTATGTCTAATGCTTTACCGAATATGATAAGGTTTTATGTTACTAACAAATGTTTGGTATTTGGGGAAAATTCCCGATAATTCTAAAAGAATAATATGTAACATGCGCTTAAACTAAAAACTAGAAATTAATGAAACAACAGAAACGGTTTCCTCTATATTGCTGCTTTACCTCGGACATTGATTTGGTTTTATTAGTATATAAAAAAATAGAAATTAAGGAAACAACAGACACTGCATCCTCCGTCTCATTTTTAGACGTATACCTCGAATTTGACATACACGTTCATCTCATTACCAGATTCTACGACAAAAGAGACGATTCTAATTATGCAATTATTATTTTTTCCAAACTTATAAGCAATATACTAACTTCACCTGCATATGAGCTATACATTTCCTATCTCATTCGGTATTTAAGAGCTTGCATATGCTACTCAGACTTTGTAAAACGTTACCAGTGTCTGAGCAGACAGTTAATGAACCAAGGATAAGCCAAATAACTAATCATCAGCAGATAACAAAACCTTGTTGATAAGATTCCTGGTATTGGCGTTGTTTATCATCTTAATAATATGTTATAGTATTCTTGTATTTGTCTTTGTAATTTACATGATGTATTGCTGTTACTGTTAAGCCTATTTCTGACAGCATCCAATTGACGTAGATCGGTACTTGTACATCCCGTCATTGTGTTCTTGTGTTATGGTAATTTTTTGTATTATTATGTTTCGTTTTTGCTAAATAAATGTGTTTATTCTTTCTGTTTTTTGGTTTGTCTTTATTGACATTTTTCCTTGATTTTGTAGTGATTCATTTGACGTGGCTCGATGCTTGTACTTCCAGTCATTGTGATGTTGTGTTATGGTAAAATTTTGTATTGTTTTATTTCGTGATTGCTAATATGCTTTGTCTGTATGCTTGTACCCTTATTTTTGTCATTTTTACCTATAATGTCTGTTTGTTTAGTTCACATATTTTTGTCATTATAATGGAATTTTATGCAACTGTCATACAAGTCAGAGGTTTATCTAGCTACAAAACAAGGTTAACTTCACCATTGTTTACATAAAAAAATGCCTGTACCAAGTCAGGAATATGATAGTTATCTATTCGTTTGATGTCTTGGAGCTTTTGATTATGTCATTTTCTTAGGGACTCTCCGTTTGGAACTTTCCTCTAAGTTCGGTATATTTGTTATTTTACTTTTACAAAGCCCTGATGAAATTGATTTAAGCATGTATTCAAAGAACTCCGCACTGTCAAAGTTTTACACAACAGAAATATGGAGAAAATCAAATAAGTGGATGTGGCAATTTGCCTCAAAACTAAAACTCTAAGACGAGTTTATATTTGACATCCGTCGAACTACACACAGTTTGAGCTAAAAACTTGGTTAACTAGGATACACAATCAAATTAAATTGTCTTCAACAATTATTATCATCCTTTACAGCTATTCTGTATTCGAAAATCAGCTTTCGTAGTTTGGATCCATAATAGCAGAATCAGTAATATAATAAATAAATCTATAAAATTTTAGCAACTTCCTTTTTTTAGAAGCCTGTTATATCGCAGATTTTCAAACCATAACAAATATTTCTTAAAATCTACGATCTTCATAAAATCTGTATCGATCTTTATTGATACTTTTATGCTTTTGTACTCATCTGTAAGATCTAGTTATATAAGACATTCGTCCCTTTGTGTACTCCACTTACATAGTAAACGCGTTAGTTTAATTACGTAATGGTCCATACTACCTATTGGTCTTATTGACTAAGAACATGTTGGCGTAGACTGTCCATTTTTTTAACTTTTAAGACATCACGGAAAGAAAGAAGTTTTCACCCTTCTACTATAACTATTCATATTATATAAAACGCGAAATAAATGTCATTCATAAAATTGAGGAATGTAGAAGATCATGTTATTCAATAATATAACCTTATATAAACTATATCCAAAATCATTCGACCATCAGTATTTTAGTTCAAATCCAGGTAGTTAAGTTTTAAGAGAGGAAACAAATGCATGTTACAAACTAAAACCCAGAGAAACACATCAAATATATATAAGAGGAAAACAACAGAATAACAGAAACAATAAAGTTCAACAAAATCAAGCGCCAACATTCATAAAAAATGACTATTTGATATTAACTGCCATATTCCTGATTTTGTACAGGACATTTTAAGAAAACAATGGTGTGTTCAACCTTGTATTATGGCTAGCTAAACCTCTCCCTTATATGGCATTGTTAAAAATGTTCAAACAAACGAAAAAAACACAAAGCACAGAGAAACTCATAAATAAATGATAAAATAGAACATTTCAGCGTATAAACTACACAATAACAACGGACATCTTTCTCAAAGGACACAAACAGTGACGTATTTGTGTCCCGCATAGATAATCTGGAAATTTTAACCTCCTTTTCCCTACATTGTTAAATCTTCCACTGTGTTTCATATGGGCAGCTGTCGGTGAACATAGAGACTACATTTTTGAATAAATCAATCAATCAGTTTAATTGAAGTCTGGAGCTGGCATGTCAGTTAACTGCTAGTAGTCTGTTGTTATTTATGTATTATTGTCATTTTGTTTATTTTCTTTGGTTACATCTTCTAACATCAGACTCGGACTTCTCTTGAACTGAATTTTAATGTGCATATTGTTATGCTTTTACTTTTCTTCATTAGCTAGAGGTATAGGGGGAGGGTTGAGACCTCATAAACATGTTAACCTCGCCGCATTTCTGTGCCTGTCCCAAGTAAGGAGCCTCTGGCCTTTGTTAGTCTTGTACTATTTTAATTTTAGTTTCTTGTGTACAATTTGGAAATTTGTATGGCGTTCATTATCACTGAACTAGTATATATTTGTTGAGGGGCCAGCTGAAGGACGCCTCCGAGTGCGGGAATTTATTGCTACATCGAAGACCTGTTGGTGACCTTCTGCTGTTGTTTTGTCTATGATCGGGTTATTGTCTGCTTGACACATTCCCTATTTCCATTATCAATTTTGTTTACATTAACATAAGTATACATAAATATCAATATCAATATCAAATCTTAAAGTGATAAAAACATAAAATTGTCACATTATGAGCAACTTTCAACAAATATAACTAGTGTCAACATACCTACATCCATGCAATAAACAGGTGCGACTGTGAAGTTAACGATCGATTGAATTTCAGACAGATCGAATCTAAACTTCAGTATTCCAAAACTGCGTTCAACTATATACATCCACCTGAATGACAAATATAAATTGGACACATTTCAGGTTCAGTGTGTGTTTGAGTATATATATGTTTTTAATTTGTCTAAAACGATTAAGAGAGAGGCAGACAATGCTACAAGAGGTTTATGATATAAAAACAAACCATGTGCTACGTTAGATATTGTTGTACTATAAATCAATAGGTACATAAAGAGTGTGCATATTTTGTCGACTGGGATGAAGGATGTATATATAACAACACATACTTCAAACAAGTAAACTAAAAAGAACTTACAATTAGAAATGGGGCACCTGCTGACCTCAAGGATGGATTTGTTAGTCTTCATTGTCCAGAAAGGACGACACTTTCCTTTAAAGGTACATTTTATTAAGCATACAACTCGCACAGGACAAGTTTGCTAGTTTACACATCCAGGAAATGTTAACCCCGCCACTTTCGTTATTTGCCTGTCGATTGTCAAGAGCCTGTAGTTGGTTCATGTTTGTCATATTTGTTTTGCGTGAAATGGTATGTTTTGAATAAGCCTTTTAGTTTTCGAAATTGAATTGTATTATATTTTCATGTCGGGACTTTTTATAGCCGATCTTACGGTTTCAAATTTTCTCATTGTTGCCTATAATTGCATTTTTATAATCTACTACCTATTCAATTCCGGCATACAAATATACTTACTATTGATACCAGGGATAACATTTTTAGATGAGACGCGCGAAGCTTCATGAGACTTATTCTTATACTTGATATCCATTCAAAATTTACCTTTTCGTTTAACATAAATCTTGCTACATTTTCCCAACCGTCCTCAGATATATCATTATGGTCTTTTAAATCTAATAGATATTGGCTGGAGTGATGATTATTATCATCACTCCAGGCAAAATGTATTAGATTTAAAAGACCATAATGGTATATCTGAGGACGGTTGGGAAAATGTAGCAAGATTTATGTTAAACGTCATTATTATGACGCTAATTTAATTGATATATGTATTGATATATGTATTCTCAATACTATATAATTATCTATATTTAACGTATATTATAATATACTAATATCAATATGCTTTCTAATTCTTCTCTACTGTTTGTAACAATCATAAACATGTGTCATCTTTCGATAATTGAAACTCGAAAACAACATATGTTTTTTTTTAATGCTGACAGCGTAGACTCGCAATTAATTTGAGCTAGGCAAGTATTAAATGTTAAGATTGATTTATTCCTGTTCAGTACCAGCCATCATTAACAAAATACGGTTCATCTATATATGTCATTATGACAGTTTTCGAAAAGAGATTAAAACTTATCGCAAAGGCAAATTTTATTCATATGACCCGATTTCATAGCACGAAATGAAATTTGTTAGTCAATAACAGGAGTACATTATCATATTGCTTTCTTTGCAGATGTACAGGTTTTTTTTAAATGACATACCTGTTCAATTCATAATAACATAAACATTCATACCTATCTGTAAGATCAAGTCGTATCACCCAAGGACTACGAAGAGTCGTAATAACATTCATATTACTTCCGTCTAGATTGCATCTTGATAGTTTAGATGTAGAACGACTAACATAGTAGAGGTCATCATTAGCTGGATCAACAGCTATTCCTATTGGGTATGAATCTGTCTGAACAATTGTCTGTACTGTCATGTTGTTTGAGGGATATGCAAATCTATATGTATCATTAAAGTTATTGAAATTAAAAAGATTCATCAACTTTACTGTTCTTGTATTTCATATAAAAAATTCTCCACTGTGGGACTTACATCACACACACACACTTTTCCTAATATGTTACATCATGATAGCGGAATAGTGTGAATGATATACTGTGAGAAATCGATTGGTTTTTTAACAGATATTTTGAGATAGTGCCACTAATTTTAACTTGTGTTTAGACATAGTGTTATGATATTGTAATTATTATGTTTATTTATGTTGGCCTAATTTGTGTTGTATGGCCTGATAGTTGTTTACCAAATAATCTTATAACTGCAGTTTAGGAATGATTGGAACTTTCTAGAATGATCCTTATAAAAGATGCGTAATTTAAACTTCTACGTTATTCCAGAAACTTCCGTTGTAACTTTCCAGGATTTTCCACAATGTTCCATTATAGAGTGTTCTAGAATTTTCCATGACAACACTATATATACAGACACTAAAGTTAAACTCTCATAATTAAACTTGGACATAGACATTGATAGACATTAGTATTCACAGCATTTGGATTGACACTTTTATTCTACAAACAACATCATACTGGATTGTGACATTAGTAGTGAACGTAATATTCAAATTGGATTCCGAAATATTTCCGGATACAGATAAAGATAACTGATTGGACTCATATTTTGACAGTTAAGTTAACAGTAATATTTGTGTAATACCTTTTGTAAACTTTTGTATATTAAATATTGTTAAATTTTATTATTGATTTGTGTCTTTTGTTGGCTACAATTGAAAGGCGATTTCTGGCCGTAACAGAAATTGGGGGCTCGTCCGGGATATCTTAAAAATATTTTATTCAAAATTTGTTTAGTATTTGTATTATAACTAGCCAACAAAATTCTACAAAATGGCATTTGATGCTGGTAAATTTTTGAAAACGCCAGACCTGGAGAGTTTTGATAATTTAAAGAAAGAGGAATTAATGTTGCTTGCTAAACAACTGAAATTAGTTTTTAAAGTATCTATGAGAAAACAAGTTATAAAAAATTTGGTTATAGACAAATTAGTTGAATTAGAAATTTTAGGTGAAGAGGCTCTTGATCTTAAGGTCGAAAATGTTGACGCCTTTAAATTAAAACAGCTTGAATTAGAACATACACTTAAATTAAAAGAACTTGAAATGAGGGAAAGGCTAGAGATGGAAAAAATGAAAATTGAAATTGGCAAAGAGGAAAATTACACTAAAGTCCAGTCGAAATCAGATTATTTTGATGCAGCAAAAAATATACGTTTGGTTCCGAAATTTTGTGAAAAAACAGTTGATAAATATTTTCCACAGTTTGAGAAAATTGCAAATAATTTGAAATGGCCGAAACCATATTGGACTACGATGCTGCAAAGTGTTTTTGAGGGTAAGGCCGCTGAAATATACTCCGCACTTCCATCAGAAAAAAAGTTCCGATTATGACACGGTGAAACAGGAAGTTTTGAAAGCTTATGAGCTAGTACCAGAAGCATATAGACAGAAATTTAGATCTTATAAAAAGTTTGATTCGCAAACCTATGTGGAATTTGCTCGGGAAAAAGAAGATCTATTTGATAAATGGCTTACGTCAAAGAAAACAGATAACAATTTTGATAACCTAAGACAATTGATGTTATTAGAAGAGTTCAAACAATGTGTGTATTTAGACTTAAAAACACATTTAGACGACAAAACTGTTGAGTCAATACATGATGCAGCTGTTATTTCAGATAATTATACTCTTTCACATAAAAGAAGTTTAAGGGTCAAAATGTTAATACTTTCAGTGGAAATTACAAAAATCAAAGCACTGAGCATACTGATAGTAAGCCTGTTCCACAGAATAAGAGTCAGTCCAGTTTTAATATGTCTAGTCCAAAATTTGATACTTTTGAGAAGAAGTCACTGACTTGTGCTTATTGTAAGAAGATTGGTCACCTGATGGCTGATTGTTTTAGACTCCAGAAGAAGAATGAACGAGATAATAAGCCGAAGACCCGTGCTTGTACGACACCTTATATTACCAGTACATTGGAATGCCCTGCGCGTCAGGCTTTTAAGTCCAGTTTTTGTGATTACATGGAGGAATACAAACCCTTTATGTCTGATGGGTTTGTTTCTATTGTTGATGATACCACTCTTCAGCCTATTAAGATTTTACGGGACACTGGAGCTTCTCAATCTTTATTGTTAGAAGGTGTGTTGCCTTTGTCCGAGAAGACTTCTGTTGGTGCCTCCGTTTTGTTACAAGGTGTAGAGTTAGGTTGTATAGATGTTCCTCTCCATCGTATTTATCTGAAGTCAGATTTGATAACTGGACCAGTTGTTGTAGGTGTTCGTCCTAATCTCCCTGTTGAGGGTGTTACCTTATTGCTAGGAAATGATCTAGCTAGGAACAAAGTGGTTGCTGAACCAATTGTTACCAGTGAACCGGTGGTGGATGTTAAATCACCTGAAGATGATGCTGAATTGTATCCAGCTTGTGTTGTTACTAGGGCGATGGCTAGAAAAAAACAAGATGAGAATTTGCAAGAAGACCAGTTTGATTACATGGACCTTTCTGACACTTTTATAGCTGATATTGAAGATCCTGGTAACTCAGAAAAGGCTATTATAAAACCACCTAGTGTTAACAAAAATGTTATTATGCCATGGCCAGATGTAAACAGCCATTCATTAGACCGAAATAATTTACTCGAAGAACAACATAAAGACCCTGAGGTTCTTCAGCTCAACCAGCGGGCTCAACCACAGGAGGAAGCAGACAAAGTGGCCGAATGCTTTTACCATCAGGACGGCATTTTAATGAGGAAGTGGAGGCCTCCTGATGCTACCCCAGAGGAGGAATGGAGAGTGGTGTACCAAGTGGTGGTGCCTTAAGTTTATAGGCAAGAAATTATTGGTCTTGCCCATGACACCCCCTTGGCTGGACACTTAGGTATAAGGAAGACTTGCCTTAAGATCTTGCAGCATTTCTACTGGCCCAGACTTCGAAATGATGTCGCAGAATACTGCAAATCATGCCATATATGCCAGGTTGTTGGTAAGCCTAACCAGAAAATACCACCAGCACCACTTCTGCCTATTCCAGCCTTTGACGAACCTTTCAGCAGAATTCTAATTGACTGCGTTGGACCTTTACCAAAGACCAAAACTGGAAATGCATATTTATTGACAATCATGTGTACATCTACCCGCTTTCCTGAAGCTATTCCGCTCAGAAATATCAAGACACCTACTATCGTCAAAGCTTTGATCAAATTTTTCACATTAGTAGGACTTCCTAAGTCTATACAGTCCGACCAGGGATCAAATTTCATGTCAGGTTTATTTCAGCAAGTCGTATACCAGTTAGGGATTGCTCAGTACAGATCAAGTGCTTATCATCCAGAATCTCAAGGTGCCTTAGAACGTTTTCATCAAACATTGAAGAACATGATTAGAACTTTTTGTCTTCAATTTGACAGAGACTGGGATGATGGAGTTCACTTTCTACTTTTTGCGGTTCGAGAGGCTGTTCAAGAATCCCTTGGATTTAGTCCCTTTGAGTTGGTATTTGGTCATACTGTAAGGGGACCGTTAAAATTGATTAAGGAAAAGTGGCTTACTGAACATACTGACTTGAATCTTTTAGACTATGTATCTAGATTTAAAGAAAATTGTATACTGCTTGTCAAATTGCTCAGAAAAACTTAAAAAATGTACAGAACAAGATGAAAATTTTGTATGATAAAGATGCCAGGGATAGAGTTTTTGAGCCTGGTGATAAGGTACTTGTATTTTTGCCAGTCCCTGGACATCCTTTACAGGCTAAATATTGTGGTCCTTATACAATAGACAGTAAAATTAATGATTTGAATTATATTGTAAAAACTCCAGGTCGGCGCAAACAAAATAGAGTGTGTCATATTAATTGTTTTTTTTTTCATTTATTGTATCCTCACATCCTTTATAAACATGTAACAGGAAAGTCTCAATGTGCGCGTAGT